>ML355184.1:0-176432 GCA_005239505.1 Nicotiana paniculata
CTTTTTTTACGTTAGTGTCATGAATAAGTAAAGATATTACCAGAGCATCGTTGTGAGGAAGCAGTAATCCGTCAATATCTGCATCATCGAAGGTTATATCGTCCTCTTCCAGATTTTCACAAACACGTTTCCCATGTGTAATTGTGAACTTTGTGGTCATTTTGCAGACCACTCCGGTTACTTCTTCACCTCCGTGTATCACGTTGACGATTCGTTTTGGTGAAGAAGGCTTTAGGGGCTCCTGCATGTTCCTCATATATGCCTGTTTACCTTTATCACTAAACAATTCTGTTAAATAGCCCTGTTTCAATAAATTTTCTACTTCACCTTGTAAAAATCTGCAATCCGCAGTTTTGTGCCCATGATCGTTATGGAATTCACACCAGTGATCTGGGTTCCTTCTATTTGGATTTGATCGCATTTCTTTGGGCCACTTAACCTTGTATCCCACGTTCCTCAATATTGAGACAAGTTTAGTAGTACTTACATTAAAGGTATGATCCCCAATTCGGGTATTACCTCTAGGTCGTTCATCTTGATATTTTCTGGATGTAGATGAGGATGAGACTACGTCTCTTCTTGGTGGTCTATAGTCTGACCTAGTTTTTTCGAACCTGGGATGAATATCACATCCCGAGGATCCTAATTAAGGATCGTACCTGTTTTTACTTTATCTTCTGTCTGATTCAGGACGTCTGGATCTGGAATGATCTTCATCTCTTGAACGAGCAATGATATCTTCCTCTATTCTGAGTTTAGTACTATACCTGTTATATATATCGTTCCATGTTGTCGCGGGAATTATCTTAGACTTTCCTTAAGTCGTCTCGTGGCTTCTGAGCTTTTATCGTTTAGGTTGCTTGCAAATGCCATGGCTTCCCAATTATCAGGCACCCTGGTTAATTGCATTCTTTCTCGTTGAAACCTGTCTACAAACTCACGAAGTAGTTCCGTGTCTCCTTGTTTTATATTGGATATGTCTTTCATTCTTTTCTCAACTTTTTGTGCACCAGAGTGTGCTTTTATAAATGAATCTGCAAGCTCAGCAAAAGAGTCAATAGAATTTTTAGGGAGAAGAGAATACCAGGTTAGGGCTCCTTTGGTAAGTGTTTCCCCAAATTTTTTGACAAGGACTGATTCAATCTCTTATTTTGTTAAGTCGTTGCCTTTTACTCCAGTAGTGAAAGCAGTCACATGATCACGTGGGTCAGTTGTTCCATCATATTTGGGAACGTCAGGCATTTTAAACTTCCTGGGTATAGGCAAGGGTGCCGCACTTGGATTCCAAGGTTGTTGAGAATACCTATCAACATCAATGCCTTTGATAATAGGCGGAACTCCAGGAATTTGTTTGATGGGATCGTTCTGCTCCTTCATCTATTTCTGCATGGTTAGCATTAAGTTTTGTAATTCTGAGTTATTAGATATACCTGGTCTCGCTTCGAGAGATTCATTAGGAGCATCTCCCCTTCCTGAGTTTGCCAACCCAGATTGAGGATTTTCCATGGTGATGGTATTATTGGGGGGTGGTGTCGGTGGTGCAGGTAACGCTGCCAGTAATCCCCTCGCAAATTCTTGCAAAGCTTGGCTCGAAAATTCTGTAATCATTTGCTTTACTTGATCTTGTTCCAACATTTGATCATTACTATCATTGTTGTTATTGGATCTTTCTGGGGATTGTTCCCTTGAACCACGTGGGGTTCTTGAAGGTGATGGAATTGGGGTTCCATTCCTTTGCTGGTTGTTGTCGTTGGAGTTCGACATAGTTCAGAGGATATCGCTTGAAAATCAAACAAGTAAACAAAGTTTATTAGATTACCGATAACGGAACCAATTTGTTTAACCAAAGAATTAGATCCTTTGACTAAAGTTATTTCTAGGATGAACACGGGTTACTGATAATCAAAGAAATAGAGAAAAACGAGTAATAGACAATATTTTAGAAATATAGAAAAGCAAAGTAGATTGTATTCGAGAATCAGATGCCTTTACAAGCTGTATTTCCCTCCCTTATATAGGAGATTCCTTGATATAACGCACAACTCTTGATATGATTGCCCATTAATGACTAATTATGACATTAATGGGTCGTTACAAAGAATAACGGTAATTGGGGTACGGTTACATAACGTACGAGTAATAAATTGTGGGTTCTTGAATCTGCCCGTAGCTTTGTCCAGATTCATTTTGACCGTGTCTCTTCCCTTTCTTGATCAGGTTGAGTTTCCCGTGGCTGATAAGCTCGAGGGTTTATTGAATCGTGCCTCTTTGTACCGTACCTCTTCAAAGAATCACATCCAGTTGTTGCGTTCTCCTGTGTCCACATAACTGGCTGAGTTGTCAAGAGCAGGCTTACGTGTGAAACTCTTTTTTTACCAATACAAAAATATATTGTGAACATCACGTGTTTTGATGATATTTGAATGAGCAGTACTTGGGAAAATATATTTTGAACACCCCGTATTTGAAGGGACTATGTTATAAAGATTTCTCTTTATAAGAATATATAAATATACATTCAGAGAAAGTATGTTTCAAAGAAGAAATTTCTCTATTCCGAAATGATTATATCTTTAAAGTTTTCAAAATGAACTCACGATTTAAAGGTTTTCACACGAAAGTTTAACCAGCTTTATTGAGTCATTGGCTAAGGTCTGACATGAATAAATTGATGTAGTGCTGAGTTGCTTGTGTTTTTGTGGGGTTGTAGTTCCCGCCATTTGGATTGCATCCTTTCCATTCTCTTTGCGTACTTCTATTATGCTGTCCGTTGATCGCGATTATTGAATTTTCTTCCGTATGATTCGATCGTATCGCTAATTGCATTGAGAAATATTTAGATAGATATTTTGGTTCGGTCATTTATACATCTTGCCTTTTTACTTATTAGACCGGTGGTGTCTTGACTAGTCCTCATCACTACTTCTCCGAGGTTAGTCTTGATACTTACTGCACCGTTGTGGTGTGCTCATACTACACTTCTTCACATTTTGTGTGTAGCTTCAGGTTATGGTTGTTGGTAGCTGCGCAGATCGTTGCTGAGGAGACTCAAGGTAACCTGTTGTTGCGTTCGCAGGCTTCGGGGCCACCTTCCTGTTTTATTTCTATTCAACTGTACTTACTTATTCCTAGACAGTTGTACTTAAATTTGATAGAAAGATTTCATAGAGCTTATGACTTGTATTTACCGGGTTTTGGAAAATTGTAAACCCTGTCAAGAATTCTATTTCGAAAGTTTTAAAAATCCTTTATTATTGTTGTTGTTCAGTGTAAATGTTAGGCTTACCTAGTCCTTAAGACTAGGTGCAATCACGATACCCAACGGAGGGAAATTTGGGTCGTGACAAGAATTGTTATGCTACAATAAAGAAGAAGAGCATTGCAGAGAAAGTAGGATGAGGGAGTTCTTGTTGGTTTTCAGATGATTTACAATGGAATAGAACCCCTTTATTTATAGGGAAAAAGTGACTTAGTCACCAAGTAACAAACCCTAAGATCTCTCTAAAATATAAACATTCACCTTAAATAGAATTCTATTTATAACACTCCCCCTTGAACGTCTATTAAACAGATAATGTACCTCGTTAAAACCTTAACTAAGATAAAACCCTGTGGAAAAAAATTCTAGAGAAGGAAAAAGAGTATAGATATCTAACAATACGCCTTTCGGTTGCCTCGTTAAAAACCTTGCAAGGAAAACCAACAAAACTTTGTAAGGGAAAAAGAGTACAATGCGTATTAACTCCCTCTGATGAGAGCATCAATTCACATCTTTGAGCCTTCGCATCCTGATCACGCCAAACTCTAGTCCTAAAGAAGATAAGTGATCGCTGCAAATATAATCCGGTCTAAAAGTCCGGAGTCGAATCCCACAGAGCATTAAGATTTCGCTATAACTGTTCAGTATCACTAAGAAGACAAGCTCGAACAATTCCTAAGTTATAAATATTAAGGCTCTTATATCTAACTAATTGACTAACAAACTAAAATAGTAAATTAACAACTAAAGATACTTAGGATTGGAGACTAAATTAAAGAGGTCTAGAGTTATGATTTCCCCAAATGTTGAAATCCTTCCCGGTATGTTCCATACAATTTCGCCTATGTATTCTCTATTGATCATGAGCACTTTAGGTGCCGTAATTCTATCTCGAGCAACCACAACAATTTACTAGACATATTCTCTCGAACTACGCTAGTTGGCTTTATCTAACCGCTCATTATGACCACGTCAAGACTTTGTTATTTCTAAACCTACCTTTAAACCCGCTGTATTGATTTCTCACATACGTTAGGAATGACGTTGTTCAACAACCACCTAAATATATATCCTTTCTCAAGCAACACATAATAAATAGGCGCAGTCAATCGATGACCATTCAATCAACAACAATAAACACGTAGTTGAACAAGTAGAGAAATCCAACGGCTCAATTATATAGAAACATAACAAGAATTTATCCTACAAAAGGTTCCATCAAAACCCTAGATTAGGAGTTTAGCTCCTCATACTCATAGTAATCAAATCCAAAGTAAGTTTCATAATTAAATTACAGAGTAAGGAATAAAGGACGTAAAAATCAATGTTTTGAGCTTCCGAGTAGTGTTCCACGATCTCCTCTTGTCTCCAATGGCAAAAGTCCTTCAAAATTGTGTTTTTGGGTCTATTTATATGGTTGGAATAAGCCCTAAACGTGTAAGTCACTCCTAGTTGCGTCGGGAAAGTGTTTAAGACTTGAAAAGTCGGATCTGGACCCTAGCCTCGCCAGGCTAAAGCCTGGTCTGGCCTGACTTTAAGCTGGCCTCGCCAGGCTAAAGTCTGGTCGAGCTGGCTTTTGCCTGGCCTCTTCTTTTCACCATTTTCACGTGCACTTTCGACGTTTAAGCATCCATTTAGCTCGGCTTCCATCTCTAAGTCACCTACACATAAAATAAACTCCATTACACTCAAACAAAGTGTATTTTTATCATTAAAGCACTTAAAATGCAAGGCACATAATGCGTTAAATCATGAATTATAGCCACACATCAATACCTCACACTTAAAAATTTGCTCGTCCTCGAGCAATTAAACTACACTCATGAACACAACTTATTAAGCAATTCCCTTAATTTATACCAAGAATCTTTAAAATAATTTAAGCACAAATGTGTGACATCCTCGCCTCAATAACCGACTCACAAATACCATGCTTTATTTACAATTCACTTACTTACTCTAACATGGAGGTCAACAACATTACCTTTCCTTTATGAATCATGTGCCCTCACCCAATCAAAGAACTTAGTTCCACGCACCATGAATTTTAATAACATAGGAACCCAAGATAGGAAAAATTCACTCGCTCTCAGAAATAACATTCATATGCCCCAAATGACGTACCATAAGCTTTCCCTCAGTGTCGTACTGCACTAATCGAGTTCATTCAGTCTAAGATCAAATAGGACTTTCATTGGTTGTAATGTAGGCTGCGGGACAGGTAGGATACATTTAGATATAAGAGTAACTACACCTCCCTTAAGCACTTTAATACAAACACTTTAACCTTCAAGCACATGCTTATGTCAAATCAAAACTCCACCTTAACTTCACTATATTTTACCCCTATTTCTCTAAGCACCAGTATATCTGTAGTCATCACCATCAGGATTTCATACCTACAACTATTATATCAATATCTTTTCTTTTCTATTTTTTTTCTCTCTATCCAAATGGCTTTTATTGACACATTTCTTTTTTTATTCAAACGGCGCACTTTTCTCCTTATTTCACTTGTTCCACTCAAAAGTCAACCCACCACCCCACACTTTAATTTTTCCATCCTTCATCATAATTCAAGTGCTCATGAGAAGTGACAAGGTTCAAATACATGGTCGATTCAAACAAAGGGGTACGACTTGTAATGTGGTTACCAAAAAACAGGATTATAGGCTCAACGGGGTTAACTACAATACATCACATTTAGGTGGGTACTCTATATATATCTGGCTTAACAAAGAACTTCCTATATCACTTCTCAGACTGAACAAGACTACTATTTCGCTTTGCACACACATTGGGCAACTTCTAGACATCAAATGCAATGCACAGAATACATACAAACCTCACACAGACATGGCACAAACTCATTCAGGATTAGTTTTATCACGACACTCCAGTCAAAGAAGTTAAGCAAATTTAAGAATCCACGATTTAAGGTATTTATCCTAGAGTCAAAAATTGAGCCTAAGCGTCACAACCAGAGTACTGACTATTCTCAAGGCATCACAAAGCTCAGAGATATTGATGCGATTAAATGCATAGCATGGACTCCTACTCCTAAAAATTAAAACTACCTACATCCGGCTCAACTAAAAACCCTTGGAAAACAACCGCGGTCCAAAGAAAAACCAAGGGGAATTACTACACTACCTAAAAAAAAATTTGGTACTTTCTATAGACTTACTTACCTCAAGAAAATTGTCTAGGAAATCCATTTTGTAAAAAAAAAAAAAAAGAATATATATATATATATATTAAACTAACACAACTAAAATAGCATAGAAAGTCACCCAGACAATCTCCTCACCCCACATTTAAAATAGTGCATTGTCCCCAATGCACACCCATACATATAAGAAGGTAAAAAAAAACTTCCCGGTAGGCTAAAGGCCGAAGCACTAGCAGATTATGGGTTACTCAGACTTCTCCCAGGCCTGGTCCTTCGTGCGGGTACCTCACACTTAGTTCCAACCATCTGGTTTGTTATTGCACCATTCCAAAGCGTTCCATGCTCCTAGAAAATAAAAAATTGAATATATATATATATATATATATATATTCCATTAAACTAACACAACTAAAATAGCATAGAAAGTCACCCAGACAATCTCCTCACCCCACATTTAAAATAGTGCATTGTCCCCAATGCACACCCATACATACAAGAAGGTAAAAAAAAACTCCCTGGTAGGCCAAAGGCCGAAGCACTAGCAGACCATGGGTTACTCAGACTTCTCCCAGACCTGGTCCTTCGTGCGGGTATCTCACGCTTAGTTCCAACCATCTGGTTTGTTATTGCACCCTTCCAAAGCGTTCCATGCTCCTAGAATATAAAAAATTGACACTACAAAAATAATACAATTAGAAAAAAAACAAAAAAATAAATAAAATAAAAGAAAGCAGTAAAGTTGGGTTGCCTCCCAACAAGCGCTTGATTTAACGTTGCGGCACGACGTGAATCACTTTTCGCCTCCACCTTGAACTTATAAATTGAGCCCCCAATTTGGCTTCAAGTTTTCGGTTATGCTCCAGGGGTGGTGGAACAAATCTAATTGGCCCAAGCAATCATTGTACTATTTTACACTTCTTGGATTTTAGATGAGGTATGTAGTCATGTCTTTCTGGCAAGAAAAATTTCAGGATGTAGGCACCTTGTTCCTCATTCCTTGACTCCTCAATCGGCTCGGATGACTCTATTTCCATATCAACATCGTTTGGATAAGGACCAATGCGCTCAAACACATGAAATTCAGGACTTTCAACATCCTCAACATCAATGATACTAGAGTCAACAAAATTTATATCCTCAAAGTCCTTGGTTGTTTCTAGTCTCACTTCTTCAACATCGACATCCTCAAATGGTAGTTGGCTAGGTTGTTGATGTTCTACTCTGGCCTCCTTAATTAACACCTCAAATTCACGCTCTTCTTGGCTATTATCCCCAATATTGGCTTGTTGAGTATTAACAGCTCCAACCACTTGACTCAATTGAGCCTCCAAGATTCGAATAGTTGCCTATTGCCTCTTTATCTGCAGTTGTTTCTCATTATTTTGTTCTAGAAGGCACTTTAACATATCCTTGATCTCCTTCAGGTCCTCATCCCCAGGTTCTTTGTTCCTATTAACTTCACAAGAAAAAGTAGAACCATCATAGTAAGGGGTTGGAGGAGGATAATAAATATAAGCACAACCATGAAAGTGATCATTTTGACCATCACACACATCACACACATTCCACAAATAAGAATGAGTTGGTGCACATAACTCGCTCTCAGGAACGTTTTGAAAATTTTGCCATGGGTGGTTTCCTTCACAATATGTATGAGGATCAATAGAGGAATTATATACACCAAAATTCCCATAATTTCAAGATGTCATGTTTCTCAAATCAACAAGTAAAACAAAAATAAAAAAAGTCAAATACAGAAAACAAAAATAAAAGTTAAAACTTGAAACCTAGCAATATGTACAGCTACAACTACACTGTTAGTTCCCCGGCAACAACGGCGCCAAAATTTGATTACACCCAACTCTAGTCCTAAAAGGATAAGCGGTCGCTGCAAATATAATCCGGTCTAAAAGTCCGGAGTCGAATCCCACAGAGAACTAAGATTTCGCTATAACTGTTCAGTATCACTAAGAAGACAAGCTCGAACAATTCCTAAGTTATAAATATTAAGGCTCTTATATCTAACTAATTGACTAATAAACTAAAACAGTAAATTAACAACTAAAGATACTTAGGGTTGGAGACTAAATTAAAGAGATCTAGAGTTATGATTTCCCCAAATGTTGAAATCCTTCCCGGTATGTTCCATACAATTTCGCCTATGTATTCTCTATTGATCATGAGCACTTAAGGTGCCGTAATTCTATCTCGAGCAACCACAATAATTTACTAGACATATTCTCTCGAACTACGCTAGTTGGCTTTATCTAACCGCTCATTATGACCACGTCAAGACTTTGTTATTTCTAAACCTACCTTTAAACCCGCTGTATTGATTTCTCACATACGTTAGGAATGAAGTTGTTCAAAAACTACCTAAATATGTATCCTTTCTCAAGCAACACATAACAAATAAGCACAGTCAATCGATGGACATTCAATCAACAACAATAAACACGTAGTTGAACAAGTAGAGAAATCCAACGGCTCAATTATATAAAAACATAATAAGAATTTATCCTACAAAAAGTTCCATCAAAACCCTAGATTAGGAGTTTAGCTCCTCATACTCATAGTAATCAAATCCAAAGTAAATTTCATAATTAAATTACAGAGTAAGGAATAAGGGACGTAAAAATCAATGTTTTGAGCTTCCGAGTAGTGTTCCACGATCTCCTCTTGTCTCCAATGGCAAAATTCCTTCAAAGTTGTATTTTTGGGTCTATTTATATGGTTAGAATAATCCCTAAATTTGTAAGTCACTCCTAGTTGCGCCGAGAAAGTGTTTAAGACTTGGAAAGTCGGATCTGGACCCTGGCCTTGCCAGGCTAAAGCCTGGTCTGGCCTAGCTTTAAGCTAGCCTCGCCAGGCTAAAGCACGGTCGAGCTGGCTTTTACCTGGCTTCTTATTTTCACCATTTTCACGCGCACTTTCGACGTTTAAGCATCCATTTAGCTCGGCTTCCATCTCTAAGCCACCTACACATAAAATAAACTTCATTACGCTCAAACAAAGTGTATTTTTATCATTAAAGCACTTAAAATGCAACACACATAATGCGTTAAATCATGAATTATAGCCACACATCACATCCCAATATTGTATGCTAGCTTCTTGAAGGTTGACATTGGTAGAGATATGGTGAACAAATCAGCCATATTATCACTTGAATGAATATGTTGCACCTTGAAATCACAATTCTTGTATATATGTAATCTCTTCATATAATGTCATGGAATAATCTTTTCAATAGCTCCATAGAAGTATTCTCGATATCACATTATCATGCTTATAGTTATAGCAAGATACATATGTGCACAAATAGCACTTAGAATGTGGTACTTCATGACCAAAAATTGTATATGCTTTAAGCGATTTAAATTCTTCAAGGATTGTCATATAAGTCATATAATAGACATTAAATATATGCATATTAAGATATCGAAAACTAATTGCACATATCATTGACTTTATATTTTCAAGTGTTTGAACTGCATGTCCAAATACTTGTTTTTCATATGAAACCAATTCTATTCGAATTGTGTCTCTTCTATTTGGCTAATATTTTTGTGTCTATATTCGACAAACTTAAGGTCTTCATCTATACTTAGCGTTATCATAGATGTCGTTGACGAACATTTTATATCGGTTCCAACATTTTTTCATAAAGACATGACACAGAGATCTCTTCATTTATATTTTCAGGTACCTGAATCTCTCTTGAGATTTTATGAAGTGTTATGTCATGTGTTCTTCTAGATCATTTGCCTCCTTATAATGATCATTCTGATCATTTGCTCATCTTATTTATCAAGAATTTTAATTGAAACCGATTTGTTTATACGCTTTAAGCGTATCATAGACTCTGTCCTTCTAGGACTTAATAGGAGCATTTGCAATGAGAATATAGTTACTTTCTTTGGGTCAGCAAATGCGTCTAACATGCTTTGTAATATATTGTAGATGAATTATCTTTTTATGAACTTCATATATCTTATTTGAGGATCTAGATGTAGAAATGATAATTCAATACACGTAATGTTTTCTCAACTATTTATCATTTCTCCCCCTCATGTTAGAAAAACTAACTTGCTTTCTCAACTTTAAAAATCCACCTTTGTGCGTTATGGTGTTAGTCAAAATATACACCACACATCAATAATAATAAAATAAAATAATTTGGTTCCTGACCCTGAACCACTTGTGAGGGGAGAATGTAATATACTTTCGTATATAACGTATATCAAACTGATATAGATAACCTTATTCTCATAAGCAATAGTTTAGTTATTAAGTGGAGGTACTCAATAAATCATCTTTCTAAACCAGTTGTGATGTAAATCAACTTATCAAGATACACTATCTTGAATAGAACATCTGAAAATTATACTTTAAATTAAATTATTGAGCAAGTTACCTCGCAAACATCAGGTTGCAGGTAAATAATAATCGCACATGTAACCATCGCATAGATGCATCTTTATAAGATATACATGGCAGGTGAATGGGCCCATGTTCACCTTTTATATTTCCAATATTTATGGGATTCAATCCCAATTTTAGTTGGTACATTAATTAATGAGAACAAGCAACATAAGAGAATTCGTAAATAACTTTCTAGTTCTTTAATATTTACCTATGTGAATTCTCTTTTATTTTTTCACATCATACTTGAATTGATATGGCTAAACCAATTATGCCAACTGAATAAATTATCAATATTGATAAACTTCAGGTTTACACCATGACGTGTGCAATTATTAATGAACTCCAAGTTTATTATGATATGGGTTTTTATATCAATAAACATCTACTTTATTGTGGTATTTGTTTATTTGTGTAGTACAAACTGGAGAATAAAGCGGGTAACTTTTCACATACATATTACCCCGCTACAAGTTGTAGTAATAGAAGATATTAAATCTTTCCTTTATTTATAGTCTCAATATAACCAACCGCTTTCGCGAACACTTTAGAAACTCAATTAAGTTTCTTTGGTACTTACTACAACACAATGTCGTATTGATAATCAATTTTATTCCTCCAAAAGAGTAATAATTGGTTCTTCCAGAGCTCTCAATTATTTTGGTACTACCACATATTCATCAACATCCATATGGTGAATATCTCTTTTAAAGAGAAAGTTATACCATTATGATCATGGTCAAAATTCCATACAAGATCTGTTCCTTGCATTACTATTGCCCTTTAATAATCACATCGCCAAAATATTTTGGCGTACAATAGGTATGTGATCAATGACCATTCATGCCATAATAATGACATTATTTTCCCTTAAATCTCTTTCTAGAGATGAATGTGGTAAATTCACTACCACTAGCACATTTATAGTCTTTTAGGAATGAATACACATTCATAAATCACATGTTGTCACATCCACATCATGAATGGATCATAATCATCTATATGTGCTTTACAATATCTCATATCAAATCAATGAAAAACATTAATTTCATAGAGTGAAGGATTATTCTGAGAATCCTTATTGTTCTCATACCACAATGATGCCGATTATAATTTCGTCTATTGCCACATCCACATCCATTGATACATTCATAGTAATAATTTTGTCTTCTTTCAGACTTATCACATACTGCTATCACACTCTTAAGGAAATGAGAATGAAGCAAATTCAATGGACGTATTTTCACTTCTTTGCCCACAATCATACATGAATTAGATCATGGCAAGGCATAGATATTTTACCACTTTGGGTGGTTATAATTTCTTACAAACTCTATTAGAGTTATAATCAAAATTTATTGTCTTTGTTTGTATTTAAAATCAAATTATAGAATTTCAAGAATTTAAAAGAGAAAAATAAGATAAAATACATACCTTTTTCCAAAATTTAATCATGAAGGAAGTTCATGGAACAATTGACAATCATTATGCTCAATCCCAAAGCTTCTACTCAATTGGTTAGAGTCTCGTGCTGATAACGTGTTATGCAACAATAAAGAAGAAGAAGAGTATTGCAGAGAAAGTAGGAAGAGGGTTTTCTTATTGATTTTCAGATGATTTACAATGGAATAGAACACCTCTATTTATAGGGAAAAAGTGACTTAGCCACCATTAAGAATTTTGAAGAATTAATTAGATCCACTCTGTCAAAGATATATATATATATATATATATATATATATATATATATATATATATATATATATATATATATATATATATATATATATATATAATTTAAGAAAAGTCTAAAAATATTACTGTAGTAAATATTGATTCTACACCAGTAATGTCTGAGGAGCTTACGCACATTCGAATTAATTCACCGAGTTTGATATCACTCATCAACGCAGATGAAGGTTAATCATGTCCACCAAAGTAATTTATTTATTCAACCTTTTTTTGCCTCCGCTAAATTTTAAAATTTAAACCCTGATATTCTATGATTTTATTAACTAATAACGTTTAGTCACATCTTTGAATGCAAAAATAGTAGTATAAATATGAACAAACCCTAACTAGAATAATTTAAACCCCTCTAAAATCTTGAGTGGCATATTCATCAAAATCCATCAAAATTTGATACATTCACCACCACGTCAGCATACAATCAAGCTTTGACTTCTGGATTAATCCTTGGATAATGCTAAAAACTATAATTTACATTATTGAAAATACAATAATATACTTTCACCAACCAATGAAATTAAACCACCGTAATATTATTACCAAAAAAAATTATGGTGGTCCGATTAAGTACACTTAATCAGAGGTCTTGGATTCGAACCTTAAATATGATGTCGTCTTTGTTGAGACTTTCCGTCATGAATTCGAATTTAGTCGTGATTTAGCGCATATACCCAAATTTAAGACTTTCTGGCGTGAACTCGAATTTAGCCGGGCCCAATATAGATACCGGAACAACAACAAAAAACCACCATATTGTTTTATGCGGCGACTGGACTGTGCCTATTCGTTTAATAAATATTTCTTTGCATGATCTACTCCTATATATATATATATATATGTCTGTCGCTCATAAATATACACACATAAAAATTTGGTTGTGATCACATCCTTATTCATAGTCTTATATTTCAAGCTTTAAAAGATTTAAAGCTACAAAAATCATATATATTCATTAAGATTTAGTAGATAAGTATAATCTTTGTGGATTCTTTTTCTTCTCTATAATTAATTTCTTTGAATTTGAATTATAGAGATGGCTCCAGATCTATCTATGATTCTTCCTAGGGTTCTTATCGTCTCCAGACGAACTGTTCGTAAGAACAAGTTTGTTGATTTTGTTGGTATGTCTCTCTTTCTTTTTTTTATCTCTCTTTTTTTTTGTTATAAACATCTCGGAGAATTGTTTTCTGAATCCGAAGGAGAGTAATCTGAGTTTTTTTCAATAACTAAAAAAGTGTAGCATACTTGAATCTAATTGGTGGAGGAACTCGATCGGGAAAAAAAGAGCGATTTTAGTTGTAGGATATCTAATGAAACCGTTACTGGAATTGAGATATTCAATCTTGTGGGGATCCTATTTTTTTATTGAAAAACTTCAATACTATTTTATTTGCCTAAAATCATGTGTACTATGCTTCACATAATTTCTGTTTTTGATAACTTTTAAAATTTAGACGGTTGAACTGTGTGATCATGTCATCTAAAAATTAAATAGCTAGTAATGATGCACTTTTATTTACGGAATTTTTCAATAGACGCCCTCATGTGTGGTCTGATTCTTTTCCAACGAACCAGACACATGAAAATTCTTTTTAATAATATGGATTATGCTGCGAATTGAACATAAGACGTATGTTGAACTGTGTGATCAACCTATATAAGATCTTAAGCGGTTAGAAACCGTATGCTCTTATTTACTTAATTATATGTTTAATGTCTGCAGGTGAATATCACTTAGATCTCATCGTGAGTTATGGAGCAGCACCTGTTATAGTACCGCGAGTTAGTGGTGTACACATGCTATTAGAAAGTTTTCAACCAATTCATGGAGTTCTTCTATGTGAAGGAGAAGACATTGATCCATCACTTTATGATGCTGAATTATCTGGTTTTTCACAAGAAGAATTAGAAGAAATCAAGAAATTACATGCTAGTGACACAACAATTGATCGCGAAAAAGATTCAATTGAACTCGGACTAGCAAAACTTTGTCTTGAGAGAAATATACCTTATTTGGGAATTTGTAGAGGATCACAAGTCCTTAATGTTGCTTGTGGTGGTACACTTTATCAAGATATAGAAAAAGAATTATCCAAAAATTATGAAAAAGAAAAAGTTGTTCATATGAATTATGAAAATTATGATGGACATAGACATGTAGTGAAAATAGTGGAAAATACACCATTGGATAAATGGTTTAAAGATTCATTGGAAGATGAGAAAATGGAGATTTGGGTAAATAGTTATCATCATCAAGGAGTTAAGAAATTAGCACAAAGATTTGTGCCAATGGCTTTTGCTAATGATGGATTAATTGAAGGGTTTTATGATCCAGATGCTTATAATCCTGAAGAAGGAAAATTTATTATGGGATTACAGTTTCATCCTGAACGTATGAGAGGTCAAGATTCTGGTGATTTTGATTATCCAGGATGTGCTATGGCTTACCAGGTAATTAATTAAACTCCAACTTGCTTATGTCATATTAAGTGTTTAAAAAAAAAAAATCTAAAGTTTGATGTATATTGACTACTTGTTTATGTTTGTCGTTTAAGAGGTTGCTTTGGAGCAACAGTAAAGTTGTCTGGTGTGACCTATAGTTTACGAGTTCAAACCGTGAAAGCAAACACTAATGCTTGCATTAGGGTAGGTTGTATACGTCATATCCATTGGGTCTACGAAATATAGGTCCACAAAATTGTGAGACAAAAAAGAGGCCTCGCACAACTAGTGTCAGTTGTTTGAGGCACAAAATAAAGTTTTCCTCCTTGGGGTGCGGCCCTTTCCCGAACCCTTGAACGCGGGATGCCTTGTGCACTGGGTTGCCCTTTTTGTAAATATATATCCTTTTGAATAAGTATAGAGGTCTCGTGTATGATTCTTTTAAGTGAAGAAACTTCTGATAGGAAGAGTTTTACCCTTTAATGAATCTTAAACTATGCGAATTTAAATTAGTCAGGCGAGTAGATACCAGATATATCAAATGGTCAATAAATAAAACAAGCAGGAGTATTAAGAGTAGATAGAATTATATGTGCCAGTTGTCTATGTCCTTTTGCAAGAATACAGCTATTATGTCAACAAGACTTGAATCAAATCATGTGATTGATATAACTCATAAAGTGTTAGAGAAATTAATGAAAAGATAGTATAGAAAGTATTAAGTGTTGAAACGTGAAAAGGCGCTGAGCTTAAAACAATATTGTGTGTAAATTATTTAGATAAATACAGACAAGGGTTAACAAAATCAAATGTATAGTTCAAATCAACTTAACCACATGGAAGTGAAACTAGGTCAATTCTGAACGGACATCTTTTTAATTATTTGGTGTTTGACAGGAAATGACGCGATTTCAGCTTTTGTTACCCTATTTTCTGTTGTTATTATTTAGTACTACTTATTCTCCCCCCCCCCCCGGGGTCTGTTGGAAATAACTTTTCTACCCTCACTAGGTAGAGGTAAGGTATGTTTAAACACTACCCTCCCCAGACCCCACTTATGGAAATATACTGGGTTTGTTGGTGTTTGGAATCCACTGAAGGGGAGTCTTGGAGCAATGATAAAGTTGTCTCCGTGTGACCTATAGGTCACGGAATCGAGCAGTGGAATTAACCACTGGTGCTTGCATCAAGGTGGGTTGCCTACCTCATATCCTTTTAGGGTGCGGCCCTTCCCCGTACCCTACATAAACACAGGATACTTTCGGAAAGCACTAGTCTGATCGAGTCAGATTTGCACCCTAAAATGTCTACTATGGGGGATTTTAGCGGTCCTGAGAACCCTACTCGAACTCGAAACTCCTGATTAAATGATCCTTTACTATTTTATCACACCCCGAAACAACTTGACGTCTTAAATGTATTTGATTGATGTGTAGGAATTTGTCAAAGCAGTAATAGCATATGAGAAGAAGCTTAATGGTTCTGGAAATGTACCAAAAGGTGTAAAGTTTAATCATGAAATGGAGAGCAAGAGAAAGAGTATTGTTCGAAGTTTTTCAATAGCAAAGAACATGTATAGCACAGGACGTGGTAGAATTTCTGAAAAAGAGTCTGAGCTTGAACCAGGAGCTGAATTTCTTGAGGTAAATACAATTCACATTTTCTGTATAACTCATTCTTGAACTGATTAAGTAAATCTTAAATAGATTATTAACATGATTATCATATATGACAAGAGTAACACACACACAAGTTTAATGATTTTTTTTATTATCAGTATATTTTAACTTGTTGTAATAGGTAACCTGTATTATTTTTCATATTACAAATTCCACTTTTTTGTGTTGACTACCTGAGTTATCTTTTAGATAATCTGATAGTGTAAAAATCTATAGAAGTTACACTTATTTTACGAAATCAAAAACGTTATAGTGAACGTATACACATAATAAAATCATACTTATTAGGGAAAATTTGAATTCATTGACTCTAAATTCTGAGTGATTATTAACATGTTTGTCATATATGACAAGAGTAAAACACACACACAAAAGTTTAATGATTTTTTTTATTATCTGTATATTTTAACTTGTTGTAATAGGTAACCTGTATTATTTTTCATATTACAAATTCCACTTTTTTATGTTGATTACCCGGGTTATCTTTTAGGTAACCTGATAGTGTAAAGAAAATTATAATATCAATTTGTAGAGTTACTTATATTACGAAATCAAAAACGATATAGTGAACGTATACACATAATAAAATCATACTCATAATGGAAAATTTGAACTCACTGATTCTAAATTCTCAGCGATTATTAACATGTTTGCCATATATGACAAGAGTAACACACACAAAAGTTTAATGATTTTAATGATTTTTTTATTATCAGTATATTTTAACTTGTTGTAACATGTAACCTGTATTATTTTTCATATTACAAATTTCACTTTTTTATGTTGATTACCTGAGTTATTTTTTAGGTAACCCGATAATGTAAAAAAATTGTAATATCAATTTGTAGAAGTTACACTTATTTTACGAAATCAAAAAAGATATAGTGAATGTATATACATAATAGAATCATACTTATCATGAAAAATTTGAACTCAGTGACTCTAAATTCTGAGCGGTTATTAACATGTTTGTCATATATGACAAGAGCAACACACACACACACAAAAGTTTAACGATTTTTTTTATTATCAGTATATTTTAACTTGTTGTAACAGGTAACCTGCATTATTTTTCATATTACAAATATCCACTTTTTTATGTTGATTACCTAAGTTGTCCTTTAGGTAACCCGATAGTGTAAAAAATTATAATATCAATTTGTAAAAGTTACACTTATTTTACGAAATCAAAGACGATATAGTGAATTACAAACATAATAATATCATACTCATTATCGAAAATCTGAACTCACTAACTAAAAATTTTGAGCCATTATTAACATGTTTGTCATGTATGACAAGAATACCGCACACACAAAAGTTTAACGATTTTTTTATTATCAGTATATTTTAACTTATTGTAACAGGTAACCTGTATTATTTTTCATATTACAAATTCCACTTTTTTATGTTAATTACCTGAGTAATGAAAAAAACATTAATATCAATTTGTAGAAGTTGCACTTATTTTACGAAATCAAAGACGATATAGTGAAAGTATACAATAATAAAACCATACGTATTATGAAAAGTGTGAACCCACTGACTCTAAATTCTGAGCGTTTTTTTGCGCATGGCATGCAGGCAAACACAGCACTAAGTCTACAACAAGAGAATAGGTTGAAGCAAATGGGAGCAACAGTGAGAAATGCATCAGCATATATGAACAGATTGAAGATGAATGAAGAAAGGGAGAAAATGGGTAGAGCTATTCTTGGGAAAATGTCAATTGAGCAACTATCTGATATGGTTGGTTTTTACCATAAAATGGGACAGCTTTGTTCTGAGGCTTTAGATAAGAAGCTCAAGGAGAAGGAAGCTTGATAAATTATCTCGTCTACAATATAAATTTGTCTTCTTTTTTTTTTTGCTGCAATATTTTTCTCCATGTTTTGATTTTATGACATGAAATCTAGTTTTGTCTGTGCTGGTTTTAAGTGTATAATTGAAATGGTTGTTAAAGAGTCTAATTGTTTGAAAAATGAAGAGGCTTTGAACAATTTGTGACTATGAACACTAGACGGAATTCTTTCGCAACGCTCTACTTTCTTAGGGGTCATTTGATTGGAAATAAGTTATCCCGTGATTAATTATCTCGGGATTAGCTATCCTGTAATTAGTTATCACACCCTCCTATAGGGAAAAAAAATACTATAATCCCGTGATTAGTTATACTACGATTTTACTCCCAACCAAACATGAGATAAATTCATCTCAAATTTAATACTGAAATTAATTATCCCTTATCTCTTGTACCAAACAAGTCCTTAGGGGGATGAGAAGGATGGCCATTTCTGTCTTTTTCGGACCCTTCATTTCAATAAGGGAGGCTATTTTTGCACACCAGATATTGAGGCAGTTGCACAAATTGCATTTTTAGGCCACTTTCTACTTTTTCTCCAGTTAGTCCTGTAAGTTAAATTTGTCTATAGAAAAAAAAACACATTCACCTACTACTTTTAAAGGCGAAATTCACCCACTGAGTTTAACAGGAGACAGAATCTAACTGAGTACCCTAAAAAAGGGCCATATTGTGCAAACAATCCCTAGAAATGCGCTTCATTTGGTCCTTGTTCAAAATATAATCAGTAAATTTACTTTTAACAAAGTCACAATGAAGAAAAATAAGTCGTGTAACATAGGATACAGAAAATTTAGCAAGTGTTATTAAAACCTCGTTAAGATAGTTCAAAATTCAGAACTGATTCGCACCATATAAACACACTCTGGTAAAGCGCTCCCTATAAAAAGTTATTCATTGTATGCTCCAACCATCTTTCAGAACCGATTCGCCCCACATAAACATACTTTAGTAAAGCGCTACCTAACAAGAAGCTATTCATCGTATGGCTCCAACCATCTACCAAACCACTAAGTGATGCCAAAATCAATATCCAATGTTAAGACTGACATATTTCTCGAAGTACCCTCTTATCAAAAGGATCTGAAGCTAATGATATCTAACAAGAGGTACTCAGCAACGATTGAAATGACACGAGATTGAACCTTTGGCTCTACTCATCACAATAAAAAGAATTAGCAATATACATATCTAACCTCCTACGTAGTCTCCCACCTTAAGTTACTTCTAGATGCTAAGAGTAAAGAAAAGTAACCTTGAAGCAACGGTAAAGCTGTCTCCGTATAACCTATAGATCATGAGTTCGAGTTGTGAAGCAGCAACTAATGCTTGCATTAGAGCAGGTTGTCTGCACCATTAACCTTTGGGGTGCGACCCTTCCCCAAACCCTGTATGAATACGGGATATTTTGTGCATCGGGCTGCCCTTGATTTATATTTTAATCGCCTCAGCAACAGTGCAAATGGAGAAAAACGCCTTCGGCTGTTAACCAGCACCAAGAAGACAGCCCAACAATCAATAGCTTAGTTTTAGCTCCAAGAACATACCAGAAAGAAAAACAATAAGAGACAGTGAACTGCCCAGAAAACTGAAAAAGAATAAACATAGGAGAAACTTATACCTAAATAGTCTATTAACTATTAGTCTATTATTACTACCAAATAAAGTCATAAAAAAGATATAATGTACATGTCATGGGGAAGCTACATTCACCACCATAGTAGCTCTATCAAAATCCGCTAGATGCTAACATAAATAACACACCTACAAATTCGGGGCAGTAAAAAACAGCCTACTTACTATAAGGTGAAAACGAGGAGCACTTTAGTGCCAGCTTAATATTCTTGTTTTTCTTTCACTGTCTTTTGACCTCTGCATAGGCATTTTTACTCATCTGCTCATCTGTTACCGATCTTTTGTTCATAACCTCTCTCAAAACTTTAGCTCAGTTTGTTTCTTTACTATTTTCCGCTCCTCTCCAATCAGTATTCAGTATTCAGCCCTTGCCTGGGGACTGCTTATCCATTTACTATTTCTTTTCTTTTTTTTTTTCTTTTTTTTTTAATATTTCTCTTGGCCTCATAATATAGATACCAGCATCATAACATAAGATTAGAGCGAGCCCTCACAAAATCAACAGCTGCACCAATTGGTTCTCTGGGCTTTGGTTACACACGGGCTGAGGAGACTCTAGTTTTCACCTTTGGCAGAAGAAACTGAAATCTGGGTGATTGACCTGAAGCAGCGTTAGCCAGTTTTCAGCAGCCTGCAAGAGCGAGCTCATTAACTGTCTTCCAGATCCTCCATTTGGGGTCCAAAGTGAGGCTTTAAACTTGTATGAAGCAAGGCCAAAAGCAGGCAATGGAATCTTGGGGACCGGATCCGTATCACTCGGACAAGTTACTGCCGCAGGATGAGCACTTTGACCTCCTACACAAAGTCCATGTGCAATTTCAACAACTCACTCGCAACATAACAAATTTAGTTAAATGCCAAAAGTAACCCACAATAGGCTATTTAACATATTCTTGATACATGCTTCACCAGATAGAACAATTTCAGCCTAAATTATTAGTGACCTACCATTTTTAGGGAATATGCCTACACACACCTCATGTTATGTTACCATTTCGAGGCCCATAGTATTTGTCCACAGCGTAAACGGAGATCAGATTTTATATTTAATGCCAATGTAAACATTTTTACAGTCATGACTAAATTGTTCACCAGGATGCACATGAATAACAAAACCTAAATTGAAGAAGAGATTTTATAACATGCTAGAAAAGAGTTAATGAATTAAGGTGGACATCTTTTTCACGACTAACCTTTTTTTACATATTAACGCCCCTGTTCTTTCCTGGACGACATGCGAAAATCAATCGAAGAGAAAGTTGAAAATTTGGAGGAATCGATTTAAGGCAGCGCAAGTCATTCAAACCAAACACTGCATCACACAAACTAAGTCTTGTTCTAACCTCACATTTAACGGTACCAAATTACCAAGGGGAACTTCCAATTTCTTGCCATTCTATTCCTTTCAGACTATATACTTCAAGATACACAACACAGTGCTTAAAAGAAAATTATATTCTTATTCCTAATAAAAGATTTAGAGACAAACGAAAGTCTCCAATCCACTTCATTTCAGCAAGCCCGAAATAAATTTTAAAAAAGGAAGAGGAGACTTCGCTACACAACTTTCACATGGATTGTTTCTTTTATTAGCTATTTTGGAAGCTTCTTGAACCCTTATTACCGGGTCAAATGAGTAAAATATATTAATTGCGATGAATCTAAGAAGTTGATACAGTCAATCATTCTTTGTTTAACAGTCAATAATTTCTTTTCTTTTTTTCTCAACAAGATAAAGGAAATATATGAATATCACATACTAATACAGATGAAAATACATAGACAAACATCAAAAAACACCACATTACATTATGAAAAGAATACACACAGAGATATAGATGGGTTTAGAAGAAGCAGTAGTTGTAATATCCAACAGAAAAACAAAAGCAATCTAGGGTAGAAACTGTCAGATACCTGTCATGGGTGTATGAAGAGAATGAAAGGTCAGAAAACAAGCGTCCAAAGCTTTTAAAGTTGGTCCAGTAGGTATCCGGTAAATTGGATACCTGCAAGAGAGACATCAGCATTACAATTCAAGATACAAAAAAGTACACTCATATGATATGCGCAAAGAAAAACAAAATACCAGGCTACAGAGATCCAACTGGAAGGAAGGAGATCACAACTTCTCAGTGTTTTTAATTCCGGAAAACGTTGAGCAAGATCAGATATCTACAGAACAAGAAACATAAAAGAAAATATGAGATATAATAAAGAAGCAAGAAGGGTAACTTATACATTACTCCCCATAGATGAAAGACACAAAAGTTGACTACTTTGAGGAAGAGGGAGGAAACACCAACCTTATCTGCCAAAGGTTCACGACCATAAGGCTGACCATGCTCAAGATACTCAAACAACAAGGCACCCTGAGAAGACCCAGATTCACCCTCATCGCTTGAAAATCCTTCTTGGAAGGTAGCCTTCCTGTCTCTTAAAGATAACCGGTCAATACTAAGGGAGCTTTCGCTTGTTTGGCTATGATACATCCGCTGCTCCCTTGTATAATTCAAGCAACGTCTCTCATGTTCAGAGTCACTGCTTCCATCACTACTAGAATCCCGGAAATAGTCACTATCACTTTCCTCACCTGGTCGCCTACTGTGTAAGAAAATGCAAGTCAATATTATAGTTTCTTAAAGCTACTCATACAAAATCTGAACAACTTCAATTCAAGATTCAGACCCTTTCAGAATAGAGGAGGAGGTAAAGGGGTAGTAAAGAGACACAATGATGCACATTTACAACATAAACACACTCATAATACACAATTTCAAGCTATAACCTACCTGTCCACCCATGTACAAGCTAAGGAGCGCATTGAAATCAACAATGTCTCAGGAAAGAGCATGGTATCAATGATACATCAGAAAGATGCATGCAGAAGAAAGAATGGCAAATTGAAAATCCCATAGCCTTTGACGAAATATTCTGCCCCTATTTTGGAAAGCAGAAAAAACACATCGTGAATAGGGAAAAGGCAGGTTCAAGGAGAGAGAGAGAGAGCATGGCAAAGTACAACTGAGAAGCCTGGTTCAGTGCTGACCGATAAAAATAGATGGAATAGCAATGAGCTACTTGCCTGAATATGACTAGGACATCCATTTCATAGACTCTGATAATACAAATATTTCTTTTACTGAACACATTTTCTAATGTTCACTTTATGGTAGTTCGGAATACACGATAGCAGTTCTTCATTCAACTGCTTGAATGAGCAACTAGGGACATATCCACATCCTAAACTCCCATTTCTAAATCAAATTCTAGTCTCGGAGTCAAGTATTTATTGCAGTGAGTCAAAAACTCCCTATTATTAAAATAAAAAATAAAAAATAAAAACTGGGGAAAAAGCTCCGTATTATTCTACTCATACTTTTAGTGTAAAAAGGAAATTCCTTATTGTACAGAAAGTTGGACAGATTTTCAAGAGTCCTAACACACATAGAATTTCTTTTGTATAGTTACGGCATCTTGCCATGAATTTTAACAGACCTTGATTTATCAAAATAAAAGAAAAACAACAACCATTAAAAAGAAAAACTGACAACAAATAATAGCTGTGTCAAAATGAGATCCGTCATTTCATTAGGCACTTGGAAAATCAATTCATATTTCGCTAATAGTACCATGAATTGGTTAACATATAAAAACTTAGATGGGATAGAGCAAGCAAATTGCATGAAATAAGATGAGATAAAGGGAAGGAAAGAAACCGAGTACGAAAGTTCAAAATGTTGGGTAAGTACAAAAGTTTATTTAATGTAATTACCCAGCATTAACTTAGTACTAGTCTATTTTAAAAGAAGAGCACCCAAGGGTGTCGCGTTGAAAATCATGAGGTCTCACATTCAAATTCCAGCAGAGGCTAAAACAGTAGGTGATTTCTTCTCATTTGTCGAAACCTTGGTGGATAAAATTACCCGGTACCTATGGTGGTGGGAAATAGCAGGTACCCTGTGGAATCAATCAAGGTGCACGCAAGCTGGTCTGGACGCCATTGTTATCCATGAAAAAAACATTTACTCCCTCCGTTTCAATGTATATGTCTTGCTTTCCTTTTTAGTTTGTTTCGAAAAGAACACCTTTTTCTATATTTAATACTGTATCTCTTTTAACTCCCAACAATCCACGCATTTTAGGTACATTACACACATTTTTAGTTTAAGACCACAAGATTTAACGTCTTCTTTACTTTTCTTAAACTCCGTACGCAGTCAGACTAAGACACACAAATTGAAACAGAGAGAGTAGAATAAGAATTTTTTTCCATAAGGTAAAGCTATTAATAAAAAGTACCAAGATGGTACATAAAACTGCATCAACAGCAGCTTCAAAAGAAGAAGTTGGTTCTTATCAAAAAAGAAACAAAAGCATTTTGAAGTCGTATATTGTTCAAGAAGGAACTACAAGTATGGTAATAATAAGTTCATTTTAGAAGGTGAATATTAGGTTGAGAAGGGATCGAAACCTATGAAAAAGCATTCACCAAGTAAAATCAACAATTTATACTCATTCATGCATAAATCGTTATGCAGGCTTACTACTAGATAAATTTACTCAGGGCACTATTTGTAGGACAAAGAAGCATTATAACAGGAGTGGGACAAAAAATTTCTTTCTAAAAATATAATAATTGACTTGAAAGAAACTAAAATCAGGAATGCAGCAAGTATATAAGCTAAGTACTAGACAAAAAGTGAGAGAAGAAGTTTCTTCACTGTTTCACATGTCAATGAGATGATAAAGGTTTTACTTCCATCTATATACACTAAGGTGAGAGTTGAACGTGTTCTTTGAACTCCTCAATTAGTGAAGTGCAATAGCTTTCGCATCTATCCACAAACACTAAGTTAGATAGTAACAATAAGGTTTAGGAGCAGCTGTAGCTGATCAGACAGCTCTTACAGAAGCAGAAGCTTACAGGTCCAGAGGAATGTGCAACAATGTTAAGAGGCCATCTAAAAAGAAGACTGAAGTATTTGGTTAAAGAGCCACATCTCATAATCGGGTACCAATTTGGATTATAGCAATCACCCACAAATCCGCCCAAAAGCTCATTCGGTAATTTTATGTCATTGCAAAGCGGAATGAACTTTTTGCCATCCACTTTTTTATTTATAAGATGCAGATAGAACTTTTCTCTTATCAATAAAAAAGGGCAGCCCGGTGCACTAAGCTACCGCTATGCGCGGGGTCCGGGGAAGAGCCAGACCACAAGGATCTATTATACGCAACCTTACCTGCATTTCTGCAAGAGGTTGTTTCCTCGGCTTGAACCCGTGACCTCTTGGTCACATGGCAGCAACTTTACCAGCTACGCAAAGGTTCTCTTATCAATATTGTGTTCAATTTTTTCCCGCAAAACATGCTTCATTAACAACAATGAGGAAACGCACAAATAATATATCATCCAAAGCTTTTCCCTAACTGAGTCTTGATAATTTGACCGAGAGTATTAGACACAATTTTGCATTAGTGCCACAACTATTGTGTATCAGCACTTCATGTAAAAACAAACAATCATTACTTATAAAGCCTAAATATACGCAACAATAATTGTGGAACAGATATAAGCATCAAGGAGTACACGGAAAACCAAAGAAATACAAAGCATCTCCAGTGGGGAATTGGGAGCATCAATTGATGCAGCCAGCAATTTGACTGGGCCATGAGTAACAAAAGCTAAGTTTAGGCTAAATGTGGAAGGAGAAACCATGCAAATATATACCTTGTTTTTGTTGAAGCCTTTGTCGAGTCGCCATACAACTGAATACCTGACAAATAGGGCACATAGTACTGAACTACACTATCACCTTCATTCAACACCAATGGAACTCCAGCTCCATATGCACTCCATTCTCTAAAAGACTCCCATAAGTCACCAAGCACAAAGTATGGCTGAAACTCCACATCACACGTCCTCCAACCCCTCATAGTTGTCTGTTACAAACACAACCATTTTTCACTCAAAACCTATATTCTTAACAACAAAAATAATAAAACTTTCAACCATACCCAACTGACAACAGCTAATTATCAATCATATGCAGTAAATGTATATCAATACAGCCATTTTTCAATCAAAACCTATAATATTAACAACAAACAACAGTTCAATTTTCAACCATACCAATAAAAAACAGTTAAATTGTTAGTCATACCCGGTAAAAATTAGAAATTTATATCAATACAACCATTTTTCAATCAAAACCTATAATCTTAACAACGAACAACAGTTAAACTTTCTTCAAACCCAATAACAGCAGTTAGAGATTATATATTTAAACTAAAACAACCATTTTCTATCAAACCTAAAAAATTAGCAACAAACAGAAGTTAAATTGTCAACCCTACCCAGTAAATGATTTAAAATTTAAACTAATACAATCATTTTCAATCAAACCTATAATCTTAGCAACAAACAGAAGTTAAGTTTTCAACCAAACCCAATAGACAACAGTTAAATTTTCAACCATACCTAGTAAAATTATAGCTTTAAACTAATACAACCTTTACAATCAAAACCTATAATCCTACCAACAAACCAGAGTTAAACTTTTACTTAAACCCAATAAACAACAATACTTTCAATCAAACCCAATAAACAACAGTTAAGTTCAATCATATCCAGTAAAAAGATTACAACTTTAAACTAATGCAACCATTCTAGGTCAAACTTATAATCTTAACAACAAACAACAGTTATATTCTCCGTGAAAATACCAACTAAAGTATTATTCCCTCAGTCCAAATTTGATGCACCTTGACTTGGCACAGAGTTTAAGAAAGAAAAGCATACTTTTGAAACTGAAACTTGTGATCTAAAACAACCTATACATTTTTGTAAACTGTTAAGTTTAGAGTTAATTATTTCTAAATTTAAAAAGGTATTATTTTGTTTTGGACAAACTAAAGAGGAGCGCGGGAGTACAATTTTATACTAATCCAATCGTTTAAACACTTAAATTGCCAATACAAACACAAACATTTTCAACCAAAACACATATCAAAAACCGATAAACAATAGTTAAATCTTCAATCAAAAACCCATAAAAGAGTTTTAAAAAAGATTAATTAAACAGTTGATTAGATAAAAAGGCACAATTCATTAAGACCTTAGACAGATATTGAGCAGGTGCTGAAGGAGAAACAGATTTCAAAAACCGCTGAAGATTACAAAGCGGCGGAGGCAGAACATCCGTCGGCGGCACGGCAGATAGCGGCTCCTCCGACGACTCATCGGCGGCGACTTTCATTTTGGGCTTCGTCGGGGAATGACTAACGGCGACATCACTCTTAGCTCGTCGGAGATTATCCTCACTGCCGGTAGAAAAACTCCGATTAACATTCCGTCGAAATTTCGCGGCACTATAAAACCGATCTTCGCCGTTAAAACTCCGATTAAACTGTAATCCACTCCCCATCATATCTCTTTATATCAAAAACCCCTAAAAATTATCAAAAACTTTTAAATTTATCAATTTTTTCTCCTTTTGCCTAAATTTCTATGTCGATATATTGCGATTTATATATGAATTTTACAAAAAGGCTAATTGATTCTCGTAGAAATGAATCAAATTAGCCAAAAAATAAAATTTTCTTTTTTGTGTGTGAATTCGACGAATTAAAGTTATTTATGAAGAATTTGAATAAACCCTAGCAATGTTGACTCAGATCAAATTATTCAGGAGGTGTTTGTAAGATATAGTAAAATAATTTATCAGAATGGCATGTGGGTGTGTATAAAGAGAGAAAATTTTCAGTTGAAATGGAGGAGAGAGAGAGAGAGAGAGAGAGAGAGGTGTGAGAATAAAATTTGTATGGGCAAGAGAAAGTAGGAATTAAGTGGGAAGAAGAAAACAAGGTAATTTTGAATCTTTGTTTTAGTTTTTATTTATTTATTTATTTATTTGCTAGTTTGTTATTTTTACCAATTTTTTAAGTAGTGGACCACTATTTTTCCAAGCAAAAAAATTTTTCCTTAATTTATTGGGCGTTTGGACATAAGAATTGTAAAATCTCAAAAAAAAAAAAAAAAAGTAAAAAAATTTCAAGTAAAGATGGTATTTAAAAATTAGAGTTATGTTTGGACATGAATATAATTTTGAGTTTTTTTTAAAGTTTTGTAAGTAATCTAAGTGAAAATTTTGAAAAATTCCTTTTTGAAATTTTTCAAATTTCTGAAAAAAAAAATTATTTTCAAGCAAAAATTAAAAATATTGTCAAATACTGATTTCAAAAAAAAGTAAAAAAAATCAAAAAAAATTTATGTCCGAACGAGCTCTTAAGAGAAGATATTAAACAGCAGGGTACTACTATTTTCTAGCTTAATTTAAGTAAAACTATGTTTTGAAGAACAATGATTTTTATCGAATAAATTCGTGATTTATATATTATTTTATTATAGATATTTCATTACATAAGGATGACGAGTACATATTTATCGCATAGGAAACTTTTATTGATATTATTATATTATAATTCTTTGGTGTGGTTTGGGATTATATATTTTAGGTTTGGAGATATTTAAAATTTATTCCTCTAATTAAATTATAATTGTTTACACAAAATATAAAACAAAGCATAGTAATTAGTTCACTTTGCAAGAGTTTAGGAATTAAGTTGACTGCAAATTCTCCATCATTATGAACTCTTATAATACTAATCTTGTTTCCTTATAATACACAAAATATTTATGCACTTTCATTTTCTTTTTTTAGATTTTGGTAGATTGTTGAAAATGTTAATATCTTTCCAAATACTTTAACAACAAAATCATGGACCATATTGGAAAAATAAATATTTTACCAAATCTTGTAAAGTATAATGGAAAATGAAGCAATAATTAAAATAAACTTTTAGAGGCATCATGTACTTTTCCATTTGTACCCCACAAATAAAAGCATTCAGCACACCACACGCCGAGTTTTGTAACTTTGGAACTGATTTTATGTAGAAAATAATATGGATTAGTAAGTGTTTATGAGCAATCGATATTTATAATAAATTAATGAATATAAGATAATAGATTTTCGTGTATATATATATGTCACTTAATTATTATTATTATTATTACTATTATATTTTTATAAAATATTAAAGTTAAATTATTTGGTTTAGTGTATACAAATATTCTTTTCTCCATTTTTAGTAGAAGTTTTGGCTCGAGCCCTATGAAAAGTATCGCCTTTGGTACGAGGGCTTATTTTCAAAGTCAATTTTTCGACGCGAATTCGAATTAGTTAGGTTTCAATACAGATATAGGAAGATCAACTATTTGGGTAGGGGGTTACTAGACGATGGTAACTTGGAAAAAAATATATGTATTTATATGTATATATCTTAAATGATAAGTATATATTTTGATTGGCAACCTAAGATTCAAATCTTAGTCAATTGTATTGGTCGATTTGGGAAACAACTAGACTATTACTATGCTGCTTAGGTTCGATTCCAACTCTACTAGTTGTTCAAATATTTATTTGAAACTAGTGCTCTCGGCATCGTTAAACCCTGAATCCGCCTATAAATATAGATGCCGAAAATAAGTATTTTTCGCATAGGAATTATGTGAAAAGTTGAGGGCTCTTTAGGAATATTATGGAATAGTGGAAATATGAAACATTATCTTATGGGACGTAGGACAGAACAATATAATGGCAAAGACAAAAGGTGATTGGTTCAAACTTGAAACAATTGGATTAGTCAATGAGAGTTGAACAGACATGTGTACGATAAGATGTCGAAACCGTGTCGTTTTCTTACCTAAGTTATCATCCCGAGAGAACTCTGTCCTCTTCTTACCTTAGTTATTTCACGTATATACTATAACACTCTCATTTGTTTGCAGATTTTTTTAATTGTTATAGTAAAATATTATTATATAAAATATATATTATATTATAATATAAAAATTGATTACAAAAAATTTAACTTTTATATTGAGTGGTTGCTATGTAACATTATTTTTATAAAAAGGTCTGACAGTAATGATAAATTATGAAATTTCACATATATAATATTTTCATAAGACCATATTTTTGGCATCAAGTATTATTTCAATATAGACTAAGCTCTAGCTTCGCCCCTGCCTCTAGTGCCTAGGCATATGCAGATGGGGGCGGAGTTAGTACTTCAATTGCTGGTTCGGACGAATCTAGTTGCTTTAGTCCATATATTATAATTGTTTAAAATTCAATAACTTAGAAGAATTGAAATTTCGAATCTATAAGCTTTAAATCGTGGCTCGACCTTAGCTTCGGATATTTTTTGGTCACGGGTAGTTCCAACTCATTTAAGGAGTCTCCCACAAGTGGTTATTAATTAAATCATACTTTTAGTATAATTTTTCAGCACATTGGATCTTTCAAATGTACGTGCGTTGGAGAGTTGTTTATTTTAATATAAAAAGATTAGTAGTATTTAATAATTATTTATTCACAAAAAGCTAGCTAGTGCTGATTTTGCATGTGCGTCATATTGGAACCCCACTTTAATATAAAAATGAAAGAATTAATCAACTTTAGAGTGATTCTATTCACATTTCGTCAAAGGGATTTTTAATTACCTATTTTTTAATTAAGAGATATAGTTTAATTTTAGTCTAACATAATACTTTATATGCGAAAAACAATTTTACAAAAGAATTGACTTCCTAGGTTACTTACCAATGTTTGGCTGGAATTAAAATTATAAAAGTATGATATTGTTAAAGATATTTGTTTTAAAATGAAAACAACGTTTAAATAATACGACCAGTTGATTAAACTGAAAAATAGATTATGCCGACAAGTAATTAATAAACAGTTGATTTGCAAAAATAATGAAACAAAGACTTCTTAATTTTAAGCTGAGAATAGGCAATATTTTTTTATTTTTTTTGTAAGTAGATTTCCCCTTAAATAGGCGTTATACGGCGTGAATCTTAATTAATCGGAACATTAAATTTTAAATACTAGATGAATAAACAAAAAGAAAAAAAGACAATATAATGACTCATTTAATGTATGCACAACATTTTGACACAAGTAAAAGTTTGAACACTAAAACTCTTTTTTCCCATCATTTTTTATGTTTAAACTCTTGACTATATTACTAACAAAGATTATGGTAGGATGGTAAGTATTTTTTCATATTTAATCAGAGATTTCGTGTTCGAGTCCCGAGTATAAAGTCGTCTTTGTTAGATAACACTTTACTCTCTAATGTGGGACTTATTTGCTCGAATCCGGATTTAAAACATTTTACCCTCTAGTGTGGACTTATCTGCTCGAATCCGGATTTAATCGGATCCCAAAACGTGTATCGAAAAACTCTTGACTATATATTACCGCATTTCATTTATTCATACAGCTGTAAGTACTAAAATGACTAGATTGATGAGAAATGATAAGATTAATTAGGCACTAGTTAAACGTCACTGTATTTCTATATTTTGATATAACACATGAGAAGGAAATATGTCTTTATTAATGAAAACGTCCAACTTACCCACAAAATATTTGGTATCCACAATTCTTACCTAATTTTAGGATTTGTAGGCCCCTGTGGTCCATTACATTTATAATTCATCATTTAATTGGCAAATTAGATGGCTAACTAATAATTACGAGTAATTGATTTATGGAGTAGATGGGCAAAGACAAAATCTCGTGTCTTACACCTTGTTCGGACGGTTGTTACCTATCGTATTGTTACTTTAAATACAATGTTTGTATCGTTGTATTGTTAAATATCGTATTGTTACTTTATTGTATCGTATCGTTAAATCCATCGTTATGTAACGACAAAAAGTGCTATTTTATGAAACGGCGGATTTGGTGTAGTGGCGTTGTTTCTTTGCGTTTTTTCTATCATATTGCCCTTCTTTATTATTAAATAATCATATTTTATTCTTTATCCTACTTTTTAAATAATAATTCTACTCTGTATCCTATTTTTTCTTAGTAATGTTGTAAGTTTATTCTTCATATTGTTAGTGCGTGACATCATGAAACGACGGCAAACGATACAATTTATCCAAAATATTATATTCATCAACCAATACAATACGATACATTATGAAGTTAGAGCAACAACAATTCAAACAAGTTGTTAGGTAGCAAAAGAAAACAAGTTAAAGGGAAGAAAGCTCTTTGTAATCCAAAAATAACTACTTATTTGCGACTTTATCTAATTATATCTATTTTAAATAAAAATATTATTTGTTGTGAATGATAATATTATCATAGTATCTCCTCACTATTAACTAAAGTTTCGTGTCTGAAAATTCTTGACAGGAAATACTAATCTCTTAAGTAAGTTATACGTGACACAAATCAACATTAGTTGCGTTAGTGGACTACGAATATTAGATAATTAAATAAATACATTTGAAATAAAGTATTTCAAGTTAAAGTTCAAATACATTTTCAAAACTATGAAACAAATAATTATTTTTAACAAATTATTGAAACATTTCAAAGAAAAAAAAAACAAGAATGGTATGAACTAATAAAAGACAAGAAAACTACTTTAACACCTCTTCTATTTTTGGAGTTTAGGCCAAGCCTCTCGATTGCCACACATATATATATGTTTGACCAAACACAAGAAATCAAATAATCTTGAATCAAAACAAATGGATATCCACATATTCTTTGAGAGAACTTTTCAAAAGAAACAAAACAGAAAAAACAAAAAGAAAAAAGAATTCATCGTATCATACTATTTTCATTTGAGTTATTTGAAAATAATGGAGATATGATTTTGTAGTTTAATGTAAATATTATTTTAGTAATGAATTTTTTCACGTGAGATCAATAAAAAATATTGTAGGAAATCTAAGAAAATTACATAGGATTATGTTCTTCTATTCAAATTGTAAAGGAATATAAAAGATAATTTTTTTCGTTTTTTAAAGTATGAAAGAGCTTTTGGATATATAGGCGAATCATTATCTCGTTAATCATGCAATTATTGGGAGCAAAAAGTTAATTCTTAGCTATTTCACTTAAACTTTTAAAGTTGTTAAAAATAACTATTTAAACCCCAAATTATTTTTTTAATTAATAGTTGTATGATGTTGACTTCTAAAATTCAAACTAAATTTTAGTTAAGTGATAATTTTATACGTGTTTCTCTGGGAAAACGGGAAAGGATTCTTTTTTTACAAGTTAGTACACAACGTTTTAGAATTTTCAATATTTCAAATAAGTTATGTTATAAATTTGGTTTCGGGGTAGTTGTGTTTATGGGAACATTTATGTGATTTTAAAATTCAAATATAAATGAGAAAATGTTACTAAACGGGCCTTAACCATTCAATTACATGTAGTAATTTGATTTCCCTCAAAATTAAAATTGAATTCTTGACAAACTAATGGATATAAATGTTATAAATAGTATTTTATTTATGGCAAATGTTTATATTTTAGAGAGATTTTAGGGTTTGTTACTTGGTGGTTATGTCACTTTTTCACTGTAAATAGAGGAGTTCTATTCCATTGTAATTAATCCCAAAATCAATAAGAATTCTATCTCTCTTTCTTTGCAATATTCTTCTTCTTCTTTTATTGTTTTATAACACGTTATCAGCACGAGACTCTAACCAATTGAGTATAAGCTTTGGGATTGAGCATAATGATTGTCAATTATTCCATGAACTTTTTTCATGATAAAATTCTGGATTTAAGGTAAGTATTTTACTTTATTTTTCTCTTTTAAATTCTTGAAATTCTATAATTTGATTTTAAAAACAAGCAAAGATAATAAACTTTGATTATAACTCTAGTGGAGTTTGTAAGAAATTATAACCACCTGAAGTGATAAAATTTATATGTCTTGCCATGGTCAAATTCATGTATGATTGTGGGCAATGAAGTGGAAACCAATCTCATTGAATTTGTTTTATTCTCATTCCCTTAAGAGAATGTGGTAGCAATATATAATAAGTCTAAAAGAAGACAAAATTATTACCGTGAAGGTATCAGTGGATGTAGACGTGGCAATAGACGAAATTATAATCGTCATCATCATTATGATAATGAGAATAATAAGGATTCTCAAAATAATCTTTCACCCTGTGAAAGTAATATTTGTTATCGATTTGACATGAGATTTTGTAAAACATGTATATATGATTATGGTCCATTCATGATGTGAATGTGACAACATCTGATTTACGAATACGTATTCATTCTTCGAAGAATATGAACGTGCTAGTGCTAGTGAATATACAACACTTACCTCTAGAAGGAGGTTTGAGATGATATAAGAAAATAATGTCATTATTATGGTATGAATGGTCACTGATCACGTACCTATTGTACGCCAAAATATTTTGGCAATGTGATTACTAAAGGATAACAGTAATGCAAGAAACAGATCTTGCATATAATTTTGACAATGACCATAATTTATAACTTTCTCTTTAAAAGTGATATTCACCATATGGATGTTGCTGAATATGTGGTAGTACCAAATTAATTGAGAGCTCTGGAAGAGTCAATTATTACTATTTTGGAGGAATATAATTGATTATCATGTCAATATTGTGTTGTAGTAAGTCTCAAAGAAACTTATTGAGTTTCTAAAGTGTTCGTGAAAGCGGTTGGTTATATTGAGACTATAAATAAAGGAAAGATTTAATATCTTCTATTACTACAACTTGTAACGGGGTAATATGTATGTGAAAGTTACCCGCTTTATTCTCCACTTTGTAATACACAAATAAAAGAATACCACAATAAAGTATATGTTTATTGATATAAAAACTAATATCATAATAAACTTGGAGTTTATTGATAATTACATACGTCATGGTGTAAACCTGAACGTTATCAATATTGATAATTTATTCAGTTGACATAATTGGTTTAGCCATATCAATTTAAGTATGGTGTGCAAAAATGAAAGAGAATTCACATGGGTAAATATTAAAGAACTAGAAAGTTCTTTACGAATTCTCTAATGTTTCTTGTTCTCATTAATTAATAAACTAACTAAAAATTGGGATTGAATCCCATGAATGCTGGAAATATCAAAGGTGAATCTGGGTCCATTCACCTACCATGTATTCCACATAAGATGCATCTATGAGATGGTTACATGTGCGATTATTATTAACCCGTAACCTGATGTTTGCGAGGTAACTTCCTCAATAATTTAATTTAGAGCATAATTTTCAGATTTTCTATTCAAGATAGTTTATCTTGATAAATTGGTTTACATCACAGTTGGTTTAACAAAATGATTTATTGTGCGCTTTCACTTAATAGCTAAACTATTACTTATGAAAACAAAATTATTTATATCAGTTTGATATACATTATATACGAAGGTATATTACATTCTCCCCTCACAAGTAGTTCAGGGTCAGGAACCAAATAATTTCATCTTAATATTATCGACGTGCGGTGTAGATTTTGATTTAACATCATAATGCACAAAGATGGATTCCCGAATTGAGGAAGAAAATTAGTTTTTCTAACATTAGGGGGAGACAAAATAAACAGTTAAGAAAAAGTTGCGTGAAATGAATTATCATTTGTGCCTCTAGATCCTTGAAGATAGTATGAACTTGAAGTTCATAAAAAGATAATTCATCTACAATATATTGCAAAGCATGTCAGACACATTTGCTGACCTAAAGAAAATAACTATATTTTCACTGAAAATGCTCATCTTAGAATAAGTCCTAGAAGGACAAAGTCTACAAAGTCTATGGTGCGCTTAAAGCATATAGACAAATCAATTTCAAATAGAATTCTTGATAAAGAAGATGAGAAAATGATCAAAATGATCATAATAAGGAGGCAAGTGATCTAGAAGATCACATGACATAACACTTCATAAAATCTCAGGAGAAGTTCAGGTACCTGAAAATATAAATGAAGAGATCTCGATGTTATGTCTTTATGAAAAAAATATTATGTCTTTCTTTCTGAAGGGCTTGCGGTTTATTACACCAAAGGCTTTCAGTGAACTATTGAAGCTATCGAGAGAGTACCAAATGCTGACGGTGACGAAGGTTACCGACTTTCGGTGGACGCGGAGCCAACGAGTTCAGTCGAAGAGCGTAACGAGTCTAAGGTTACAGAAGCCTTCGCCAACTTTGATAGGNCCATTCGTCAAGGCCCAGGAATCCGCTGGACATCTCAGCGGACTCCATCTACATAAGTAGAAGCATTCAAGAATCACTTGATAGTTCTTATTTCTATTTTCTGACTCTCATCTTGTTAACTGACTTAACCGCAATATTTATCAAAAGACAGGACAAGTTGAAAGAGCTTCGGTAGTTACACTTTCTGTCTCGCGTAAGAAAGAGAGTTTAGAGTGCCATACAAAGAACCTTAGATAAGGGGATTCCTCCCATTGATTGAAGTTCAGAGTCAACCTTCCACACAAGTCTACCCCTATGTTCGTATGCCCCTATGTTCGTATGCCCCTATGTCCGTGCAAGCAGTGGCCCCTTGGATCTAAGCCTGACCTTGACTCTAGGTTTCCCCTAATGCCTCCTTGCTGCTTTCAAAGCTACACTTTCTTCCTTCCTTCATAACCTAATAAGAGATTCTATTATTCTACACTGACTTTACTATGCTTCTTATTAGTTATAGTAACTATACCCTCTGGGTTGAATTGCCACAACAAGGGCCTTCCTCAAGGAGGAGTTCATACCCGGAGAAAGAAAGCGAATAGCCGGGACATTGAGGAATATCCAGAAAGGCATTTCGGGAATCGGCCTGATTCTATCTCTTTGCGTTCCGTTTGAAGAAAGGCCGATCCAGTTCCTCCACCAACGCGAACCCCAGTTAGATTCAGGCATGCTACACTTAGCCATAGTGAGTTCATCACCAGTGGCATAAGGCTTTAGCCCGCTTCTTGTTACCTTGTTACTAAAAAAATTGCGTGCGTATAGAATGGGATCAAGACCAGTAGGTCGGTTCTCTCCCGAGTATCATTAGTGGGTCCACATACTTTTTTGATAAAAAAGAAAGGATAGGCCCGGGGACGCTTGACTGCGTGAACCAGGTCCAGGTCTTGCATTTGGCATTCCCGCTGTTGTGCATCTTTATGTTGGGTGTTCGTCTGTCGTGCGACCCGGCAGCCTATGTGTGACCTGTGGCCCACGCCTCCTATTTGTTCAGGGCGGGCTGGCATTCTAGAAGCTCTCACTCAAACAAGGGTTTCCTATACTGTACTAAACAGAATCAGTGGACATAGAGCATGTCCCCCTCCTGACGTTCGCTAGGAACTGGGAAAGAGTAACCGAGAAAAGGCAAGAAAGAAGGAAGCTCTTAGCCCTCCTTTTGACTCTTAGTCGGAGCAGTAGCCAGAGAAGCAAGAGCAGCAAGGCAGGCAGCCTGATACAACATTGCTTTGGTATCTTTCTTTCGCCCTTATTTTCTTTTACTTTAAGACTAAGGCGTGAGCGAGTGTCTCTTTGTGGTGGTATTTCACCATCTTCCCCTTTCATTACGGTATTTCTGAACAAGTTCCTGGATAACAAGCCTAAAGGTTTTCTTCTTGATGAGATCGATATTGATGATAGTGACGATATTGATGATAGTGACAATCTTGATGCTAGTGACGATATCGATCGTGACCTTGATACGGAGCTGGAACTGCTAACTAGGATGAATGGGCTAACTATGGATATGATGCCGGAAATAGACCGATTTTATATCACCCTTCAATTCGAATTAGCAAAAGCAATGTCTCCTTGCATAATATGGATTCCAAACATTCATGATCTGGGTGTGAATGAGTCGAATGACTTAGCCCTCGGTCTATTAGTGAACCATATCTCCAGGGATTGTGAAAGATGTTCTACTAGAAATATTCTTGTTATTGCTTCGACTCATATTCCCCAAAAAGTGGATCCCGCTCTAATAGCTCCTTCTAGAACTCGACCAATATCCGGGGTTGGAGTAGTAATACTTGCGAACGTGCCCTTCGTTACTTTTGGGGCAAGCTCGATAAGTCTTGTTGAGGTTGGTAACCTAGCCCAAACCATGCTCATGGGAAAAAAGTCTGGGGAAATTAAAAGAGACCTTGATGTCTTCGCCCTAAGTAAATAAGAACCTCGAAATTTCTTCTAATTCCAACACGTCCAAACACAACTTTTTTGATATGCTCGGCAATCTTCATATCAATAATTATCTAAGAAAAGGCTCTATCGTTGGCCTCTATGGTAGAATCAGTCGGGGGACCTGAGAGGCGGTGGTTTACCCTGCGGCGGATGTCAGCGGTTCGAGACGGATATTAGGATGAGCTTTGATGAATAAAAGAAGAATTGGTAGAAATGTTCTAGGTCCTTTCCTCACTGAGGACCATGGGCCAATAACTTCAGATACAAAGCATGATTTTTCCAAGACGTGCAAGGCGCCCCCCAGCCTTCCAACGGGAAAGACTTCAACATAAAAGTAAATTTCCGTTCTTCCTGTTCCCGCGGCNTATTGGAATCGATAAAATTTTTCGTCATCGATGTCTATCATAGCGCTAAGTATAAATGAGGATCTTAATTCTGTCGAATACAGACACAAAAATATTGGCCAAATGAAAGAGACACAATTCGAATATAATTTGTTTTATACGAAAGACATGTAGTTTTGGACCTGCAGTTCAAACACTTGAAAGTATAAAGTCAATGGTGTGTGCAATCACTTTTATCTATCTTACGTGTCTAGCATGGCATGAAAACATGATATGCATATAAAGTCTATTTATATGGATTATATGACTTAACTTATATGACAATCCATGAAGAATTTAAATTGCTTAAAGCATACAAAATTCTTGGTTATAAAGTACTACATCTTAAGTACAATTTGTGCACATTTCTATCTTGCTATAATTATAAGCATTATAATGTGATAGCGAGAATTTTCAAGGTGCAACATATCCATTGGAGTTAATATGAGTGATTTATTCACCAAATTTCTGCCGACGTCAACCTCCAAGAAACTAGTGCACAAGATTGGGATGCGAAGTCTCAAGGATGTAATTGATACTCTTATCAGGGGGAATTAATATGTGTTGTACTATTTTTTCCTTACAATATTTTGTCCCACTGAGTTTTTCTTGCAAGTTTTTAATGAGGCAACCAAAAGGCGTATTTCTAACATGTGTACTCTTTTTCCTTCTATATAATTTTTTCCCACTGGGTTTTATTTTAGTTATTTTAACGAGGCACATTATCTGTTGAATAAACATCCAAGGGGGAGTGTTATAAATAATATTTTATTTATGGTGAACATCTATATTTTAGAGAGATTTAGGGTTTGTTACTTGGTGGCTAAGTTATTTTTTCCCTATTAATAGAGGGGTTCTATTCCATTGTAATTGATCTCAAAATCAATAAGAATTCTCTCTCTCTCTCTCTCTCTCTCTCTCTCTTTGTAGTACTCTTCTTCTTATTTTATTGCTTTATAATAGTAAACAAATAATTAATGGTCGTACCACTAAAATGGATTGAGTGCATGACTCGATATGGTTCAGTCGCTCTATAAGACTACATTTCAAAAGGTGAAACTCTCTTGCAGTTTGGCAATCTATCTTCAGCGAAATGTTTTAGTCTTTTGATTAGAGTAGGAATTACAAGAGAGACCGGATATTAAAATAATTTTAGAATGACTATTTTACACTACCTTTAGAGGGAATATTCCATTGAATATTCTCTGTATTTGTACTTTTAGGGTTCTTTGGGTGAATGTCCCATATAAATAAAATGAGAGATAAGGCAAAAGGTACGTAATATTTCAAGTGATAAGGACTCTTTTGAAAAGCAAACTCTCTAGATAAATACAAAGAACACCTTTCTAAGGAGATTCGTCTTTTTGGATTATTCTTTGTCATTTCCACCAGATCCGAGAAAGTCTTCAATATTCTCATAGATTTCTGTCATTCATCATTGTCAGAGAGAGGAATCATTCAACTCATTCAATATTGGGTGAATCTTCCTCTTTATTTACATTTGGTACCATTCATTGCTATTTATTATTTGATACTTCTAACACATTATTGCGTTCGAAACATTTAATATCCAGTGCATTAAATCTGCCTCAACACTGTCTATATCTCCTACATTACTCATCTTACATCTGAAGTTACTATCTTTAGCTAGGATTAACCTCTTAATAATTGATTAATTAGTTTAACCAAAGATCATCATTTTTTGGTCAAACAATTTGACGCCGTCTGTGGGGATTTCCTAGTCAAAGTCTTAGTTTCTTTCAAATCTAAAAAAAGGGGAAACACAAAACCCTACTTTTTCTTGTGTGTACGGATCTGACATGGCAGGTAACGGAGAAAAAAGAATGAATGTAGTAGCTGATCTCACCACCAACCTCTTAAACACCATCAACGAGGTCACTGAAACAGATGCTGAGGACGTAACGCCACACGCCTCCCCCAGGAGGAGTGGTTCACCCATTCCTCACGGCAGCATCACAACCTCACACAGTAAAGGAGCCTCCACGTCCACAACAGAAGGGGCACCACCAGCGATGAAAAAGCTACTTGAAGCATGGTTGACCAACACGCTGACCAACATTCTTGACAAACCCGTCCAAAAGGCGGATAGAGAGAACGCAAAGACTTGCATTGCACTAATATAGATGAGCAGCACGGCCCTTCTCCCGTAACAGGTATCACTCACAACATTAATAATGCAGGTGACAACACCCTCACAACCATTTTGAGGAAGATGGATGAGATGGAAAACGAAAATAAAATGCTCCGAGACCAAATGAAAGAGCACCAAGAGAGGGTAGATGAAATACCAGGCACCCCAAAACTCTTACCAAAAAGGGATGCCGGTCGGTTTGTAGAGCTATCGTACAGTGAAGAAGCCGCACTGCACACCATACATAAAACCTTCAAAATATCGTCGTACTTGAAAATATACGACGGTATGACAGACCCTGAGGATCATGTGACTCACTATGTCACCGTGGTGAAAGGAAACGACCTCGCCAAAGAGCAAGTATCTTCCATATTATTGAAAAAGTTTGGTGAAACCCTCACCGGGGGACCACTAACTTGGCATTCGCAGATGCATGTGCGCTCCATTGAGATGTTTGAGGAAATGGCCGAAAAGTTTGTAACTGCCCATCCAGGAGCTAAAAAAGCATATGCGAGAGTGGATGGCATATTTGCCATCAAACAATCACCTGGTGAAGGGCTAAGAGACTTCCTCGCTAGATTCAACCGCGGAAGAATGACCTTACCAAATGTATCAAAAGGAATGGCGGTAGCAGCTTCCCAGAATGGGTTAAACAAGAACGATTCAAAGGCTACCAGAAATTTGTTAAGCCGGCTCATGAAGTATCTCCCGACCACTTGGGACGAGATACACAACGCCTACTGCACCGAAGTCCGAGATGACGAAGATGACCTCAACGGGCCAACCCAACGGTTGACCTCAGTACAAATGGAATCCATGAAAGATCGGAGAAACGACAACAGAAGAGACCTTGTAGGTCCATAGCCCAACCGTGAAAGACATCAACCATGTGTCAAAGCCGCCATCATGTCGCCTCCCCGTCACGAAGGCCCATCTAGGCCGAGAAAAGGGACTCACCGAAGCGAGAGAGGTATGTCCATTTACTATTTGCTCGCAATTTCTGTGTTTCTCCCTCAGAAATAATCTACGCACTGATGAAGCTCGGCCTAAAAGTGATGTGGCCGCAGAAGATGAGGTCCGACTTGAACACCATAAATTCAAACACCCTCTGCGAATTCCACCAGGAATGGGGTCACAAAATCGAGGACCGCATCGCCCTAAGGCAAGAGGTCATGAACATGCTTCATGAAGGGCACTTAAAAGATCTGTTAAGCTACCGAGGAAGGGCCAACTTTGCTCGAGGATGCGAACAGCACCAGGGTCCACCAAAACTGCCTTCTCCAGCTCGAACAATTCAAATGATCATAGGAGGGGGTGACAACGCATCAATCAACAACGTAAAATCCATGACCACCCACACACTCAAACCGTTAATCACTTACGAAGTGTACGACGAACTCGAAGAGAGTACCATCTTCGATAAGTCATATACCCATGATTTGGTTTTTCCTCACTATAACGCTCTTGTTATCGCTTTACGCATATTAGATACAAATGTGAAACGTATTATGGTGGACGATGGGAGCGGCGCGTGCATTATCCACCCTCGAGTACTTGCACAAATGAAACTCGAGGATAAGATAGTACCACGCTGCATCATACTAACGGGTTTTAACAATGCAGTTGAACGGACATCTAGAGAAATCACACTTCACATTGTGGTCGGCGGCGTCACTCTGAAAACGACATTGCACATCATGTATTTGGACACGACGTACAATACCATCATAGGTCGGCCTTGGATACACGCAATGAAGGCCATCCCATCCAGCTTGTACTAAGTCATCAAATTTCCCACCTCACTGGGAGTATTCAGCATCCGAGGGGAATAACGCACTTCTCGAGAAGGCTATCGCATCGCCCAAGATTGCACATACACCCAAAAAAGCCAAAGAGACATAGCAATTAACAGGGTCGAGGTCAAGCGTTGATGAAGGGAAGGACGTCATTAGAGACCCCGAAATCATAGAGTCCACATGATCAACCGTATAAGATCTCGACCCCGTCCAACTCGACAAAAACAACCATAGCAAGAAAGCCTACATCGGCCACTATAACGACCCGACCGGTCGTTTCAAGAGTTATAGTCCCATTTACCCCATTTCTGCTCCTTTTGTGATTTACAAGTGTATTATATCGTATCGGGTTGGTTGGTTCGGGTCCGGAGCGATTTCAGAGAGGAATTGAGACACTTAGTCTCCTTAGTAGGAGCTTAAATTGGAAAATCAACCGGATGTTAACTTGTGTGTAAATAAACTCGGATTTGAATTTTTATGGATCTGTTAGCTTTGTTAGGTAATTTTGGACTTAGGAGCGCATCCGGAAGTTGATTTGGATGTCCGTAGTAGAATTAGGCTTGAATTGGCGAAAGTTGGAAATTCGGCAATTTTGGTCGGCAGTGGAAATCTTGATATCTAGGTCAGAATGGAATTCCGGAAGTTGGAGTAGGTTTTTGGAGTCATCTTTGACATGTGTGAAAATTTTGAGGTCAATCGGACGTGGTTTGCTAGGTTTCGGCATCGTTTCCGGAATTCGGAAGTTTAGAAGTTCTTAGGCTTGAATCCAGGCGTAATTTGGTATTTTGATATTGTTTTGGAAGATTCAAAGGTTCAAATAAGTTTGTATGGGGATATATGACTTGTTGGTACGTTTGGTTGGGGTCCCGAGGTCCTCGGGGTGATTCCGGGTGGTTATCGGAGTGTTTGGAGTTGGGAAAATGCAGCTGAAGCTGCTGCTACTGGTGTTTACGCACCTGCGGCAGGTGCGAGCCGACAGAAGCGAAGGAGGAGCCACAGATGCGGACAAGGAGGACATGGTCATGAACCGCAAGTGAGAAGATATTCCCGCACCTGCGAGAGTAGCAGATGCGGGCAGCTAGGCACATGTGCGAGGTTGTTTCCGCACCCGTGATGATCGTACATGTGGTTGTTGGTTGCAGAAGCGGTTTAAGTGATTTTTCACAGAAGTGGAACTTGGTCCGTAGATGCGGCCCTGCAGATGCGGAGTTTGTACCGCAGGTGCAGTTTTGCTGGGAAGAAAGTATAAATAGAGGACTTCGACAATTCTTCTCATTTCCATATTTTTGAACACAGACGTTGGAGATTTTTGAGGAGATTTTTGAAGGGAATTCGAGGGTTATCACTAAGGTAAGTCCCTTGAGCCTAATTATCCTTAGTAATGGTGTTTTCCCATTGATTTTTCACTTAATTAGTGAGGTTTTGAAGTGAAAATTGGGGGTTAGGGCTTGGAAATTTGGAGAGTGAATTTTGGGGTTTTAGAGGGGAAATTGAGGTCGAATTTTGGTAAATTTGGTACAACTAGACTCATGAGTGAATGGGCTTTCGGGTTTTGTGACTTTGGTCGGATTTCAAGACGTGGGCCCGGGGACCGGGTTGAGCCGATTTCAGGTTATGGCTATAAATTGATATTTTTCTTGTGAAATTGATTTATTTAGCCCATATTGATCGTATTTTATTGCTTGTGGCTAGATTCGGGACATTTGGAGGCCAGTTCGAGAGGAAAGGGAATTCCGGAGTAGGATTTCTTCGCGGTTGAGGTAAATAACAATTGTAAATCTAGTCTTGAGGGTATGAAACCCGGAGTTTGGTATAATGTGACTGTTTGGAGGTGACACCCATTCTAGGTGACGGGTGTGTGGGTGTAGAGACTTGGTCCGCCCCGTGAGACTATGAAGTCTAATAGCCTTTATTAGTGTTTATATGCATTTTTGCCTGCTAGAAATTTGATTGCCTTTCATGTTAGAAATCATGCTTAGGCTATGTACCTGCTCATGGTAGTTATACTCAGCCGTAGTGATTCTTGTACATGTTTACCTCAGTCTCTGTTATTTCCCTGTTGATACACTGTAACACTTTGATTTGGGTTATTTTCCCTTTCTTTATTGAGAGTTGTGAGACTAGAGAGGTTCATGATTGAGTGAGGCTGAGGGCCTGTTTGTGAGGTATTATACCTTAGCACGTGAGTTGTCCGTGCGACACGTGAGTTTTCCGTGCGGATTCTGATATGATGTTATAGCAAGTTAGTTGTTCGTGCAGCGTGAGTTGTCCGTGCAGATTATAGCGCGTGGGCTGTAGGAGCCCCTCTGGAGTCTGAACACCCCCAGTGAGCGCAGATACCTATTGAGCGTATGTATTGAGGACTGAGAGACGAGTGTTGATTTATTGAGGGCTTGAGTGACAGAACCTGTGAGGTTGTATCTGTTTCTCTTTGTTGCTGCATTTAGCTGATATTTGGTTTACTTGAACTTGGTAATTATGCAACTGATTTTACTCGTGTTTACTCTTAAACTTTGAAAATTATCAAATAAACTGTCTTGTATAGATCGTCACTGCTTCTCAATTCCTTATTTATTTCTTTTACTTGTTGAGTCGGTTGTACTCTTACTATACCCTGTACTTCATGTGCAAATCCAAGTGTGTCTGAGCATGGAGACCGTTGAGTTCAGGCATGTTTGAGTTCCGGAGACTGCAAGGCAGCTGCCAACGTCCGTAGGACCTTGTTACTCCTTCTATATTTCTTTCCGCTTTGTACTGATATTCTGACATTGGCTATATTAGTTTTGAAACTTAGACGCTCATGACTTGGTGAGACCCTAATGTTTGGGGCTAGTTTTTCGCATTTCATTTCTATTTTTAGTTTAACTTTGATCTTATAAAAAATTTCTAATATGGAAAGTTTTACATTACTTTTATATTTGATTTCTGAAGTATTTTTGGGACAGTCAGCTTGCCTAGTACCATCGATAGGCGCCATCATGACATGTTAGGTTTTGGGTCGTGACAGTTGGTATCAGAGCCTAGGTTACATAGGTCTCACGAGTCATGAGCAGGTTAGTAGAGTCTTGCGGATCGGTACCGAGACGTCTGTACTTATCTTCGAGAGGCTGCATAACCCTTAGGAAAAACTTCTCACTCTTGGATTCTTGTCGTGCGTATCTGTTTATTCTGGTAACTAAACAACTGTTGTTTCATTCTCTCACAGATGGTGAGGACTCGTGCTACTGGACAGGAGGGCCAGCCACCAGTACCACCAGCCAGGGCTGTGAGAGGCCGAGGTCGTGGTAGAGGACGTGCTAGGGGAAAAGGTGCAGCCTGCACCCCAATTATGGATGCTCCAGCGGGACCAGCTCAGGCACCACTTGTGTCCATCGTGATTCTTGGCCTTCAGGAGGCCCTAGCTCAGATTCTGATAGTGTGTACTAGACTTGATCAAGAGGTATCTATTTCGACGGCCGCAGCCTCTTCTCAGGCTGGGGAAGGCACTCAGACTTTGGCCTCCCACACATCTGAGCAGGCTGTACAGGGACTCCAGACACCGGGGGCACCAGCAGCCCAGCCGGTTGCAGCTGTTCAGGACTATGTGGTTCTTGCTATACCTGAGGATGATCAGCGTAGGTTGGAGAGGTTTGGGAGACTCCAGACTCCACCTTTCAGTGACACAGAGAGAGAGGATGCCCAGGATTTCTTGGACAGGTGTTTGAGGATACTCCGAACAACAGGTATTCTGGAGACTTGTGGGGTCTCATTCACAACTTTTTAGTTCTCTGGAGATGCACTCAGATGGTGGGAGACTTACGAGAGGCGTGGGGCGGTCGGTGTAGCACCCCTTACTTGGCAGCAGTTCTCCGTGGTCTTTCTAGAGAAGTTCGTGCCTTAGTCCCGCAGAGAGAAGTTACGTAGACAGTTTGAGCAGCTCCGTTAGGGTGATATGTTTGAGACGCAGTATGAGATGCGGTTCTCGAAGTTGGCCCGTCATGCAATCTGGTTGGTTCCCACAGACAGGGAGAGGATCATGAGGTTTATAAATGGTCTCACTTTTCAGCTACGGTTGCTTATGACCAGAGAGAGAGTGTATGGTGCTACCTTTGATGAGGTTGCCGACATTTCTCGGCAGATTGAGATGGTTCGCGGTCAGGAGAGGGTTAAAAGGGAGGGCAAGAGGCCTCTTGGTCAGGGTGGATTCAAAGGTGCTCTTCCTGGGGGTCAGTTCTAGCACGGTAGAGGTCGTCATTTTAGACATGCTCAAACAGCTCGGCCATTTCACTGTGGTGCATCATCTAGCCATGGTTCCCATAGTCGTCAACAGGGCCAGTCATCATTCAGTGCACTACCAGCAGGGAGTTCTCATCATGCCCCGTCCTCTCAAGTATCCCTAAGCAGTTCTTCTAGACATCAGGAGCAGCAGTCTCGTCAGATGAGGGGTTGTTTTGAGTGCGTAGATTTTGGTCACTTTATGAGAGATTGCCCTAGGATATTGGGTGGGACTCCACAGCGGAGTACTCGGCCGATGGAACCAGCACCAGTTCCTTCACCACCCGCCCAACCAGCTAGGGATGGAGCTCAGCCAGCTAGGGTGGAGCCCGATCAGTTAGGGGTAACCCGAGAGGGGAGGCAGATCAGGGGGTGGCCAGGCTGCCCTCCCTGCCATACCAGATGCCATTATTTTAGATATTGTGATTACAGGTATTGTCTCAATTTGCCACCGAGATGCCTCGGTACTATTTGACCCTGGTTCTACTTATTCATATGTTTCCTCGTATTTCGCTCATATGCCCCGTGAGTCTTTAGTCTCATATGTTCATCTATCTAATCTTGTGGGCGATACTATTATTGTGGACCGCGTATATCGGTCATGTGTGGTGACTATTGGGAGTCTGGAGACCTGAGTAGACCTTTTGCTGCTCAGTATGGTTGATTTTGATGTGATATTGGGCATGGATTGGTTGTCTCCATGTCATGTTGTTCTAGATTGTCACGCTAAGACCGTGACGTTGGCAATGCCGGGGTTGCCGAGGGTTGGGTGGAGCAGTTATATAGACTATGTACCTAGTATGGTAATTTCATATTTGAAGGCTCAGCGTATGGTTGAGAAGGGTTGTCTATCCTATTTGGCTTTTGTGAGGGATGTTAGTGCAGAGACTACTGCCATTGATTCTGTTCTGGTGGTACGTGATTTTTCGGATGTATTTCCTATAGACCTGTCGGGCATGCCGCCTGACAGGGATATTGATTTTGGTATTGATTTGGTGCCGGGCACTCAGCCCATTTCTATTCCACCGTATCGTATGGCACCGGTGGAGTTGAGGGAGTTGAAAAAATAGCTTTAGGAACTCCTTTATAAGGGGTTTATTCGGCCTAGTGTTGTCACCTTGGGGTGCACCAGTTCTATTTATGAAGAAGAAGGATGATTACATGAGGATGTGCACTGATTACAAGCAGTTGAACAAGGTCATAGTCAAGAACAAGTATCCTTTGCCTCGTATAAATGATCTATTTGACCAGCTTCAGGGAGAGAGGGTGTTCTCCAAGATTGATTTGAGGTCCGGATATCATCAACTGAAGATTTGGGATTCGAATATTCTTAAGACAACCTTCAGGACCCAATATGTCCATTATGAGTTCCTAGTGATGTCTTTTGGGCTAACCAATGCCCCATCAGCGTTCATGCATTTCATGAACAGTGTATTCCAGCCTATTTGGACTCATTCGTTATTGTATTCATTGATGACATCCTGGTGTCCTCTCATAGCCAGGAGGAGCATGCTCAACATCTGAGGATTGTGTAACAGAGATTGAGAGAGGAGAAGTTTTATACAAAATTCCCCAAGTGTGAGTTTTGGCTCGGTTCAGTGGCGTTCTTGGGGCACGTGGTGTCTAGTGAGGGTATTCAGGTGGATCCGAAGAAGATAGAGGCGGTGCAAAGTTGACCTAGGCCGTCCTCAGCCACAGAGATTAGGAGCTTCCTTGGTTTGGCAGGCTATTACCATCGCTTTGTGGACGGATTTTCATCTATTGCATCGCCCTTGACCAAATTGACCCAAAAGGGTGCTCTATTCAGGTGGTCAAATGAGTGCGAGGAGAGATTTCAGAAGCTCAAGACTGCTTTGACCACGGCTCCAGTTTTAGTTCTATCGTCAGCTTCAGGTTCTTACACCGTGTATTGTGATGCTTCGAGGATAGGTATTGGGTGTTTTCTGATGCAGGATGGTAGGGTGATTGCCTATGCCTCGTGCCCGTTGAAGACTCATGAGAAGAACTATCATGTCCATGATCTTGAGTTAGCAGCTATTTTTCATGCCTTAAAGATTTGGCGGCACTATTTGTACGGGGTTCATTATGAGATCTATATTGATCACCGGAGTTTGCAGCATATGTTTAAGCAGAAGGATCTTAAATTGCGTCAGCGGAGACGGTTGGAGCTCCTCAAGGACTATGATATCACCATTTTGTACCATCCGGGGAAGGCCAATGTGGGGGCCGATGCTTTGAGTCGCCGAGCGGAGAGCTTGGGGAGTTTAGTATATCTTCCAGCAGAAAAGAGACCCTTGGCATTGGATGTTCAGGCCTTAGCCAACCATCTTGTCAGATTGGATATTTTGGAGCTGATTCAGGTATTGGCTTGTGTGGTTTCCAGGTCTTCTCTTTATGACTGTATCAGGGAGCTTCAGTATGATGACACCCACCTACTCGTTCTTCTGGACAGGTTTCAGCGAGGTGATGCTTGCGATGTGGCTATTGATGATGATGGCGTGTTGAGGATGCAGGGCCGAATATGTGTGCCCAATGTAGATGGGCTTCGGGAGTTAATTCTTTAGGAGGACCACAACTCGCGGTATTCCATCCATTCGGGTGCACGAAGATGTACCAGGATTTGAGATAGCACTATTGGTGGAGGCAGATGAAGAATGATATAGTTGGGTTTGTGGCTCTGTGTCTCAATCGTCAGCAGGTTAAGTATGAGCATCAGAGACCGGGTAGCTTGCTTCAGAGGTTAGAGATCCCAGAGTGGAAGTGAGAGAGTATCACCATGGATTTCGTAGTTGGGCTCCCACGGACTTCGAGGAAGTTCGATGCTATTTGGGTTATTGTGGATTGGCTGACCAAGTCCGCGCACTTCATTCTAGTTGGTACTACTTACTCTTCAAAGCGGTTGGCTGAGATTTACATCCGAGAGGTTGTTCGCCTGCATGGTGTCCCAGTTTCCATCATCTTAGATAGAGGAACACAGTTTACATCACAGTTTTGCAGGGTCGTGCAGTGAGAGTTGGGTACTCGGGTTGAGTTGAGCACAACCTTTCACTCTCAGACGGACGGGCAGTCCGAGCGCACTATCCAAATATTGGAGGACATGTTACGCGCTTGTGTCATTGATTTTGGGGGTTCATGGGACCAGTTTCTACCGCTCGTGGAGTTTGCATATAACAACAGTTATAAATCAAGCATTCAGGTGGCACCGTACAAGGATTTATACGGGAGGCGGTGTAGGTCCCCGGTGGGATGGTTTGAGCCGGGTGAGGCTAGACTCTTGGGTACAGACTTGGTCCAGGATGCATTAGACAAGGTGAAATTGATTCAGGAGCGGCTTTGCACGACGCAGTCTAGGCAGAAGAGTTATGCGGACAGGAAGGTCCGTGATGTGTCTTTCATGCTCGGGGAGAAGGTTTTGCTGAAGGTATCCCCTATGCAGGGTGTTATGAGGTTTAGGAAGGGGGGCAAGTTGAGCCCCCGGTTCATTGGGCCTTTTGAGGTGCTTCAAAGGATAGGGGAGTTGGCTTAAAAGCTTGACTTGCCACCTAGCTTGTTGAATGTGCATCCAGTGTTTCATGTCTCTATGCTCCGGAAGTATATAGGCAATACATCCCATGTTTTAGGCTTCAGCACGGTTCAGTTGGATAGTGATATGATTTATGATGTGGAGCCGGTGGCCATTTTGGATCAGCAGGTTCGGAAGTTGAGGTCAAAGGATATAGCTTTAGTGAAGGTGCAGTGGAGAGGTAAGCTTGTGGAGGAGGCCACTTGAGAGACCGAGCAGGAGATGCAGAGCAGATTTCCACACCTATTTGAGACTCCAGGTATGTTTCTAGACCCGTTCGAGGACGAAAGTTTATTTAAGAAAAGGAGGATGTAACGACCTGGCCGGTCGTTTCGAGAGTTATATCCCCATTTCCCCTATTTTTGCTCCTTTTGTGCTTTACAAGTGTATTATATCGTATCGGGTTGGTTGGTTCGGGTACAGAGCAGTTTCTGAGAGGAATTGAGACACTTAGTCTCTTTAGTAGGAGCTTAAGTTGGAAAAGTCAACCGGATGTTGACTTGTGTGTAAACAACATCAAATTTAAATTTTTATGGCTCTGTTAGATTCATTAGGTGATTTCGGACTTTGGAGCGCGTCCGTAAGGTGATTCGGAGGTTCGTAGTAGAATTAGGCTTGAATTGGTGAAATTTGGAAATTCGACGATTTTGGTCGGCAGTGGAAATCTTGATATCAGGGTCGGAATGGAATTCCGGAAGTTGGAGTAGGTTCGTGGAGTCATTTTTGACGTGTGTGAAAATTTTTAGATCAATCGGACATGGTTTCGTAGATTTCGGCGTCGTTTGCAGAATTCAGAAGTTTAGAAGTTCTTAGGCATGAATCCGGGTATAATTTGGTGTTTTGATATTGTTTTGGACGATTCTAAGGTTCGACTAAGTTCATATGTGGTTATATGACTTGTTGGTATGTTTGGTTGGGGTATAGAGGGCCTCAGTGTGATTCCGGGTGGTTATAAGAGTGTTTGGAGGTGGGAAAATGCAGCTGAAGCTGCTGCTACTGGTGTTTCCGCACCTGCGGCAGGTGCGAGCCTGCAGAAGCGAAGGAGAGCCGCAGATGCGGCCAAGGGGGAACTGGGCAGGAATCTCAGGTACAAAGATATTCGCGCACCTGCGAGAGTCGCAGATGCGGGCAGCTAGGCGCATGTGCGAGAGAGAGCCGCAGGTGCGAGGTGGTCTCCCGACCAGCGATGATCGCAGATATGGTTGTTTGTCGCAGAAGTAGTTGAAATGCTTTAAGTGATTTTCCGCAGAAGCGGAGCTTGGTCCGCAGATGCGGCCCCACAAATACGGAGTTTGTACCGCAGGTGCGATTTTGCTGGGCAGAAAGTATAAATACAGGACTTTGTGAATACTTCTCATTTCCATATTTTTGAACACAGCCTTTGGAGAATTTTGAAGGGAATTCGAGGGTTATCACTGAGGTAACTCCCTTGAGCCTAATTATCCTTAGTAATGGTATTTTCCTAGTGATTTTTCACTTAATTAGTGAGGTTTTGAAGTAAAAATGGGGGGTTAGGGCTTGGGAATTTGGAGAGTGAATTTTGGGGTTTTGGAGGGGCAATTGAGGTCCAATTTTGGTAAATTTGGTACGACTAGACTCATGAGTGAATGGTCTTTCGGGTTTTGTGACTTTGTCCAGATTTCGAGACGTAGGCCTGGGGGGCGGGTTGAGCCGATTTTGGGTTTTTGGCTATAAATTGGTATTTTTCTTGTGGAATTTATTCCTTTAGCCCATATTGATCGTATTTTATTGCTTGTGGCTAGATTCGGGACATTCGGAGGTCGGTTCAAGAGGAAAGGGCATTTCGAAGTAGGATTTCTTCGCGGTTGAGGTAAGTTACAGTTGTAAATCTGGTCTTGAGGGTATGAAACCCGGAGTTTGGTATAATGTGACTGTTTGGAGGTGACACCCATGCTAGATGATGGGCGTGTGGGTATACACTGTGAGGGATTGAGACTTGGTCTGTCCCATGAGACTATGAAGTCTAATAGCCTTTATTAGTGTTTATATGCATTTCTGCCTGCGAGAAATTTGACTGCCTTTCATGTTAGAAATCATGATTAGGCTATGTACCTGCTCATGGTAGTTATACTCAATCATAGTGATTCTTGTACATGTTTACCTCAGTCTCTATTATTTCCCTGATGATACACTGTAACACTTTGATTTGGGTTGTTTTCCCTTTCTTTATTGAGAGCTGTGAGACTAGAGAGGTTCATGACTGAGTGAGGCTGAGGGCCTGTTTATGAGGTATTATACCTTAGCACGTGAGTTGTCTGTGCGGCACGTGAATTGTCCGTTCGGCACGTGATCTGTCCGTGCTGATTCTGATATGATGTTATAGCACGTGAGTTGTCCGTGCAGCACGTGAGTTGTCCGTGCAGATTATAGCGCTTGGATTGTAGGAGCCCCTCCGGAGTCTGAACACCCCCAATGAGCGTAGGTACCTATTGAGCGTATGCATTGAGGGCTGAGAGTCGAGTGTTGAGTTATTGAGGGCTTGAGTGACAGAACCTGTAAGGTTGTATTTGTTTCTCTTTCTTGCTACATTTAGCAGATATTTGGTTTACTTGAACTTGGTAATTATGCAACTGATTTTACTCGTGTTTACTCTTAAACTTTGAAAATTATCAAATAAATTGTCCTATATAGCTCGTCATTGCTTCTCAATTCCTTATTTATTTCTGTTACTTGCTAAGTCGGTTGTACTCATACTACACTATGCACTTCATGTGCAGATCCGGGTGTGTCTGAGAACGGAGACCGTTGAGTTTAGGCATGTTTGAGTTCCGGGGACTACAAGGTAGCTGCCAGCGTCCGCAGGACCTTGTTACTCCTTCTATATTTCTTTCTTCTTTTTACTAATATTCAGACATTGGTTGTATTAGTTTTGATACTTACACGCTTATGACTTGGTGACACCCCAATGTTTAGGGCTAGTTTTTCGCACTTCGTTTCTATTTTTAGTTTAAGTTTGATCTTATGAAAAAATTCTGATATGAAAAGTTTTACATTACTTTTATATTTGATTTCTGATGTATTTTTAGGACAGTCAGCTTGCCTAGTACCATCGATAAGCGCCATCAAGACATGTTAGGTTTTGGGTCGTGACAGCCATAAACTTCAGGAACCAAGTAAATTCCATCATTTCTTAACTAACAACGCAGACTTGTTTTCCTTTTTCCATACAGACATGTCGGGTATCCCGAAGGAGATAGCGACACACAAGTTGAACGTTGACCCACTTTACCCCCGGGTAAGGCAAGTTAGGCAAAATTTAATTCTGCAACAAATGATGCAGTTCGCGAAGATGTTGAAAAACTGCTGGAAAATGGCTGCATCAGAGAATCAAAATACCCCCAATGGGTCGCCAATATAGTCATGGTGAAAAAGAAGAACGGAAAATGGCGGATGTGCGTGGACTTCACAGATTTGAATAAACCATGCCCGAAATACTCATTCCCGCTGCCCCATATCGACCAGTTTATTGATGCAACAGCTGGGCACGAGTTATTAAGTTTCTTAGACGCTTATTCGGGCTACAACCAGATCCTCATGGAAGAGGAAGACTAGGAAAACAACACATTAATCACCCACTAGGGGACGTATTGTTACAAGGTGATGCCTTTCTAGCTGAAAAACGCAAAGGAGGCGTAATAGAGGTTGATGAAAAAGATATTCAAAGACCAACTCGGCAAAACCATGGAGGTCTACATCGACGATATGTTGGTCAAGTCAAAAAGGAAAGATGATCACATCAACCACTGAAGCCTTCGATATACGCATGCGATATAGAATGAAATTGAACCCTAAAAAGTGCGCCTTTGGCGTAACCTCGGGGAAATTCCTTGGTTTACAGGTATCACAACGAGGCGTTGAGGTCAACACCAAACAAATAAAAGCTATATAGGGAATACTGGAGAACTTAACCAGTAAGAAACAGGTTTAGAGACAGACCACCCGTGCAGCCGCCCTATTGAGATTCATCTCACGGTCCTCCGACAGATGCCACAAGTTCTTTGGCGTACTCAAGAAAGACAATGGTCTCTAATGGAGCTCTGAGTGCGTCAACGCCCTGAAAGAGCTAAAGGCGTACTTATCTTCAACCCCACTAATCTCTAAAGCATAACTCAGAGAACACCTCCTCGTTTATTTGGTCGGTCTGATGTGGCGGTGAGTGCAGTCCTAGTTCGAGAAAATAAAAGTACGCAATCTCCCATCTACTACATTAAAATAACTTTAGTCGACGCAGAGACGAGGTATCCACGCCTCAAAAGTTGGCCCTGGCTTTGGTCGTAGCATTATGAAAGCTTAGACCCTACTTCCAGTGCCACCCCATCTAGGTAGTCACAACTTTTCCCCAGAGGAGTATTTTTCATAAACCCGAGCTGTCAGGAAGATTGACCAAATGGTCCATAGATAGAAGAGAGCATGATATAAACTATCAACCGCGAACGATGATAAAGTCGCAAGAGCTTGCCGACTTCATCGCCAATTTCAGCACAAAAATAATGCATGAAGTCGAAAGAGAAGCCACCAGTACCTCCCTATAAATACAGGACCTATGGGTTTTGTATACCGATGGTGCCTCTAATGCATCGGGGTCTGGACTGGGACTCGTTCTCGAGGTCCCGACAGGCAAAGTAATTCGCCAGTCTATAAGATTCCTAGACATGACTAACAATGAGGTCGAGTATGAGGCCGTGATTGCAGGATTAAGGCTAGCACTCAAGTATGGAGCAAAGAGAGTCATTCTGCGACTCTCAACTCGTCAAGCCGAGACTACAAAAATATCAGGCCGAGATTTGCAAGTTGTTTCTCGAATTCGATGAATGCCAGCTCGACCAAATCCCTCGAGCACAGTATATCGAAGATGACGGACTTGCCAAACTAGCGGCATCCACTAAAAGCATAATCGGAGAAGGAAATATGGTCACGTTCCTCCATTCATCGATCGAACAAATCGAGGTAAAAACTATAAACCTAACTTAGGACTGGCACAATCGTATTGTTACATACTTTCAGGACGACGTGCTCCCAGATGATAAAAAAGAAGTCAAAAAGCTTCGAATGTAGGCGGCCAGGTACATCATCATAAACAACGACCTGTACAAAAGAACGTATGACGCCCCCTAGAAAAATGCTTGGGCCCAAACAAGACACGATGCGTTCTAGAAGAAGTCCACGAAGGCCACTGCGAAGCTCATTCCGGCAATCGAGCTCTAGTCAGATGTCTCATACGAGCAGGCTACTACTGGCCCACCATGATTAAAGAGGTTGCCGACCTTGTAAAAAATGCGAACAATGCCAAAAATATTCCCTTATGATCCACCAAGAAGGTGAGCACCTCCACTAAGTTACCTTACCTTGGCCTTCCATCAAATGGGGGATGGACATCGCCGGCCCCCTCCCAGGAGGGAGAGGTAATGTACGATTTCCTTTAGTTTTAACTATCTATTATTCCAAGTGGATGGAAGAAGGTAAATTCGCCCAGATACGCGATCAAAAAGTGATCGCCTTCATATGGAAGAATATTGTGTGTCGCTTTGGCCTCCCTAAAGAAATCAGTTGTGACAACGGGCCTCAATTCACCGGGAAAAAGATCGTTGAGTTCTTCGAGAAATGGCATATCAAAAGAATACTCTCCATGCCATACCATCTCGCGGTCAATAGGCAAGTGGAATCCTCCAACAAATCAATATTGAATATCAAGAAGAAAAAGCTCGAGAACTCCAAGGGACTATGGCCGGAACTACTGTCGGAAGTGTTATGGGCATACCGCACAACGTCAAAAACAAGCACAGGAGAGATGCCTTACTCATTAGTATACGGGACTGATGCAGTAATACCAGTCGAGGTCGGAGAACCAACTCTGAGATACTCCAACGAGAGCGGGTCGAGAAACGATGAAAGCAGAAGGAAGGACCTCGATGAAGCCGAAGAACAGAGAGATATGTCTTACATAAGGATGATCTCCCAAAAACAACAGGCAAAACACTACTACAACAAAAAAGCCAAGGTCAGGCCACTCAAAGTCGGGGACTATGTACTCAAGGCCAAAATCCAGGCAAGCAAGGATCCACGGGAAGGAAAACTGGGAACGAATTGGGACGACCCATACAAAATCACAGCAACAAAAAACAAATAGTCATTTCAACAAGAAACGATGGAAGGAAAACTACTATCAAAAAGTTGGAACATCACCCACCTCAAGTACTTCAACTTCTAAGGAAAAATGTTCTCTGAGCCGTACTCTTCTTCCCTCACATGAGTTTTGTCCCAATTGTGTTTCTCAAAGAGGTTTTTAACGAGGCGATGAGGAGGACATTTCAAGCTAAAGCGCGAGCAGGTGAGGACACGGGTTGATCAGTTCATTGCCCGACCTCTCAAATACTTCTCCTGGTCGACCAATGAAGGGACTAGATAGACTAGGACTGGAATACCAGCCCAAAAAACATGTAAATTTCTCCAATATACAAGTACATGAAGTTCGCCCATGTTTTCACCAAGACAACGTTGCATCAATTAAATCAAAATAACGTTCGACCTCGTTCGAACTAATTAAGAGTAACATTCAACATTAATCGAATTAACTCACATTCGACCTCGTTCGAATCAATCAAAATAACGTTCGACCTCATTCAAACTAATTAAGAGTAACATTCGACATTGCTCGAATTAACTCACATTCGACCTCGTTCGAATCAATCAAAATAACGTTCGACCTCATTCGAACTAATTAAGAGTAACAATCGACCTCGCTCGAATTAACTCACATTCGACTTCGTTCGAACTAATCAAGAGTAAAATTCAACCTCTCTCGAATTAACTCACATTTGACCTCGTTCGAACTAACTATGAGTAACATTCGATCTCGCTCTAATTAACTCACATTCGTCATCGATCAAATCAATTAAAGTAACATTCGACCTCAATCGAATTAATTAAGGTGACATTCGAATTTTCTCGAATTAATGAAAATCATATCGATCTCGCTCAAATTAAGTCACACTCGACCCTGTTCGATTTAATGTCTACCAACACGACCATGACTAAATCCGAAGTTCTTCTAATCAAGGCAACCAAACGAGAAAAATATCCCAGAGAAAACAGAGAACATTCAGAAGCAAATAACAAAAATATCATTCCAATTCAAAAAGATATCTTTACAAGGGCTGAATAGACGCCTGCAAAAGTAAACACAAAAACTACAAAAAAAACATAACTATTCAGCAGCACCTTCCCCACAATCACCTTCGCCATCAGAGTATTTGTCTTCATACTAGGCACCTTGATTAATCCTGTCCAACTCTTCTTTTCCATTAACAGCCCCGACGTAGCAGGATCATAATCACAGGCGGCCCGAGCTGAATGCGCTTTAGCAGGAGCATCCTTAAACTCAGTCTCAAAAACCCTCCCCGCCGTCATCACATCCCTGAATATGTCTAGTTGGGCCTCGATGTGGATCCACTTCTTATACAAATCCCGCATAACGAAAATGGCAATCTGATCACTAAGTCTTGAAACCTCTTTCTCAAGTCCCCCTATTCGCTCATCAAGTTGTGCTTCCCTGAGCACGACTGTCTCTGCATCATTCGCCCGCTCAGACTGGAGGACGCAGATGGCATCTTCTAACACCGCCACCTTCACCAAAGCCACCACCTTGGTCTCATCCACCTTCTCCAACTCTGCCGCCTTATCGATCACCTCATCACTCAAGTTGTTAGCTCTTATAAAATTGTGCTCAAGCTCGGCCCGTAGAGATGTCACTTGGGTTTGAAGGTCTGCACACTCAGCCTCGACCATCTTGCTCACTTCGATCTCGTCCTCTTTATCTCTAAGTGCTCTCTCGAGCTCGCTGCATTTGCCGATGACTCTCATAAGTTCATCATCTTTTTGCTTTAGCTCATACCTAATGGCCTAGAAGTTGCCGTCCACACCGAACCGATTGCAGATCTCACAGTGCTTGATGTGATACTCACGGTATTTCTTCTCTGTTTTCTTAAAAATAGTTTTTCTCTTCTCTTCTCGGCGGGCACTCTTAATCTCCAGAATGATGGTCTAAAGGAAAAAGAGAAAGCAAAAGAAGAAGAAGGAAGGAAGTCTAAAAAGAAAGAAGGAAAATGCAAGGCACAAAAACTAGAAAGATCGGAAAAGAAGGAAGGAAGTCTAAAAAAAAAGAAGGAAAATGCAAGGCACAAAAACTAGAAAGATCGGAAACTTACCCTCAAGGCGAGGCCAACTATGCCCGACAACAGGGAGGCATCGTTGAACGTCTGTAACGTCCTGCCCTCGGTACTAGAGCATAGAGGGCCCAAAGAGGGACCCGTGTTCTCTGTATCCACTAGTGAGGCGTGGTCCAAGGGGATGACTATGGTGCGAGTGGATCCCTCTAACGTTACCTCCACCCGAGTAAACCCTTCGGTAAATATCCGCACCTCTTCAGGGTCGACGTCAGAGCAGGTCTCGAAGTCGTCCACAACAACACTCTTCCCTCTCTCCTCGGCCGATGAAGGAACACCAGCCTGTCCTGAAGATGATGGGTCGATCCTCAGCACGACCTCCGCAGCCATAGGTAGCCCTCCTTCTTCAACAACGACCTCGGGCAAAGGAACATCTCCCATGACTTCCGGAGGCAGAGCCACAGTTGGCAAGTCCCCTTCACTCTCCAATGCAAAAACAGCCGGCTCAGAGTCGCCCCTTGTCGATTCCTCGGCTCTAGCTATCTCCGCTGACTTCCACCCTCCTCCTTTTAAGTGGGACCAATTCCTCCCCGCTCGGTGATGAATCATCTACCAAATACAACACAAGAGGATCTAGAATCTCTATCGTTGGGGCTGTCAACCGTCGACTAGGGCTTCCCAATGCCGGGGTCTGGGAAGAAGTGGTCGTCTGAGCAGACTTGCCCGCAGTCACAGCAAGTGAAGACCCCGTCGTAACACTCGATTGACGAAGGGGGGGGGGTAGGAGCCTTCGCCCTTCTCGAAGCTCTCCGACCTAACGATAAAAGCACAAGTTAAACCAACCCCACTATAAAAGAAGAGAGAAGGAACAGAAGGCAACATGAAGGCAGAAGCAACAGACATTCAAAATAAATGACCCACTGGTTGCGGAAGGCTTGCGCCCAAACTTCTTGTGGAAAGCCAACCATTCACGGATCCCCATCGTGTGGGGAAAGACCTGACTTACCCAGTCATAAATGTCTGCAACCAATGAATGGGACTCTTTCTCGGCTACACAAAGGAAAAGAGGAACGATTAAGCTACCACCAAAACAAACAAAATAAAAAAATCAGCAGAAGGACTTACAAGCAAAGTTCCATGCTTCAGGAAACCCATTGGTGTTTGCCACCACGTCCTCAGTCTTGATGTAGAAATGTTTTTACCAAAATCGATGATTGGCCTTATCGTCCATCTTCACCACTAATCCCTAGCTCCCACGGTGGCTATGGTGTAACATCGTATCCCTATAGAAACTTGGCATGAAGAGGTACAGTAGATGGCGAATAGAAATTCCGCGGTTGGCTAGTTCCGCATACTTTATCAACATAAGGAAGAGTTTGTAAATGCAGGGGGAGACCTGAGCCGGACAGACGCTGTAATAAAGGCAGAATCCCTCTGCCGAAGGAAGAATAAGAAGAGAATATCCCACGTAGAACGGATATGCATAGAACGTACAATATCTAGGGCGATGAATCTTTACCACATCGCGACCGGCCGAGATTAGATCAATGTGGGTCGGGATGTTAAATTTGGCCCTAAGCTCAGCGAGGGCGGCCGCGTCCATTTCAGATTCCACAGGCTCAGACTCGTCTACGGGCAGTTTTGAGAAGTCCGACCTGACTTTGCTATTACGAGGAATTATTTCCTCTACAGTGGGGAATCCTCAGCAACAATGGCAGCCCCATCATCGTGAGATGGCATTCTCACTACCAGTGGGATTGGGTCAGAAGCCTCTCCAAAGCCAGAAGATGCATTAATCATTTTTAGTTGCTTGTAAGTGCAGGAAGTACAAACTCGAGGGAGGTAGGAGTAGTAGAAATCGCTAAAGCCAGAAAGGAAAACAAGAGTGCGAAAATGAAAGCAACGAGAGCAAGAACACATGAAGAAGAAGAAGAGAGGGATATATGAAGGTTCAAATTCCAGAAAACACAAAGGACCATACGAAGGGTTCTGAATCCCTATTTATAAAGAACACATACACCCTAATTGAGAAAATCAACCGTAGATACACAAATATATAAATGACAGGAGCGCGGGAGGCGATGCAACACATCAGGAAGATGCGTAATAATAACGCATGATGCTGTGACGTTAGTTTGAACCAACGTCACGGTAAATTGTAGCCTATAAAGCGCTATGTTATCACCTCGACCATGATCGTTACTACTCGACCTGCCCACCTGAATTTCTCGACTGCAACTAGCGAAGTCCGCTCATCGAGGTCGATCAAAAGACAACCTCGTTAAGTGGAGGGACTAACTGTATGGGTCAAAATCCGACTGAGAAAATTCAGCACGAAGAAGTGATTGTCATGAGCAATTTGGCCGAGGTCGACCAGTGATTAACGGAACTTGTCGCCGAGTAGTCAATCACGTCCGAGGTCAAGTGTTACGAGCAACAGTAACAACTAGTTTTGTACTGGGACCTTTAGAGGGAATATTCCATTGAATATGCTCTGTATTTATACTTTTAGGGTTCTTTGGGGGAATGTCCCATATAAATAGAATGAGAGATAAGGCAAAAGGTCTTTAATATTTCAAATGATAAGAACTCTTTTGAAAAGCAAATTCTCTTGATAAATACAAAGAACACCTTTCTAAGGAGATTCGTCTTTTTAGATTATTCCTTGTCGTTTCCACCAGATCCGAGAAAGTCTTCAATATTCTCATAGATTCCTGTCACTCATCATTGTCAGAGAGAGGAATCATCCACCTCATTCAATATGGGTGAATCTTCCTCTTTATTTACATTTGGTGTCATTCATTGCCATTTAATATTTGACACTTCTAACACATTTATTGCATTCGAAGCATTTAATATCTAGTGCACTAAGTCTGCCTCAACACTATCTATATCTGCTACATTACTTATCATAGATATGAAGTTACTATCATTAGCTAGGATTAACCTCTTAAATAATCGATTAATTAGTTTAATCAAAGATCATCATTTTTTGGTCAAACAATTATGATTATAATTAACCAAATTTAGGGATGTCAGTAGACTATATGAATATGATTATATAAATAAACATGAGATAATAATTCTTTACTCTACATTTTTTAAGTCATATTATTACAACTTTTTTCTTTTTCGAATCATTTATGTCAAGTATACTAGAGTTTTTTGTTAGTTTTTTAAATAAGACTGGAGTTACATGATAATGGACACAGAAGAAATCTTCAACATTTAATAACCAATCTACTTGTTTTGACATTTTCTTGTTGAATTTAATTTTGATTACCTTTTTCAACATATGACATCTTTATAGAATTCCTACAATATTATCCTATAATAATAAAACTCTCTTCTTTTTCTTTTCCTTTTTCAATCACTTTATTTTTTTGGGTTTCTGTTAGATTGTTGAAAATGTTAATAGTTTTTTCAAATACTTAACAATGATATCATGGATAATTCGAAGAAGGAAAATTTTACCAAATCTAGTGAAAAGATTATGGACAACGAACAAATAAAAAAATAAATTATTAGGCATCAATCATTATTAAAAGTTGGAATTTATTTTACTTGGGGTTGAATATAAGAAATCAATTTTATTTTAAGAATAAAAGAAAACACAATAGAAAGCACATTTTCTTAAATGAGTTTTACCGGACACAATTCTAAATTAGCTTCGATCCTTAGGAATAAAAGAAATGAATAGGAAGCAATTTTCTTAAACGAATTTTACCCGACACGATTCTGAATTAATCATATCGAATGAGAAACCAAAAGATTAATAAAGACCAAATACATACCCAGACACATGAACTTGGCGCTATTTTTTATTTTGGCACCTCATCTTAACATTGTTCCATTTAAATATTTAAAGTGGTCGTTTAAACACCTACTTCATATTCTTTACAAATAAGAGAGTGCGTGTGAACAAGCGCCTTATGTATCGGTCAAAATCAAATCAGAGAAATTCAACATGCGGAGACAATTGTCATGAGTGACATGCGAATCGAATTGGGATGTCTGGCCGAAGTCGAGCAGTGATCAATAATGCCGATGTCGAGCAGTGATCAATAAGGCCGATGTCGAGCAATATAGACAGATGTAACAACTAGTTTTGTTTTGGAATCTTCAAAGAGAATATTTCATTGGATATTCCATCTAATTGTAGTTTTTTAGGTTTTCTAGGAATATCTCTTATAAATAGGAAGGGAAGACTTCTCTAAAAGGGGGGGGGGGGGGGACAGACTCTCTATCTCTAGATCTAAAATAAAACACATCTCTCTAAAGAGATTAGATGATCTATTACCCCACACTCCCTATCATATCCAAAAAGGGTCCTAAGATTCTTGTATTTGTCTATCATTCATCTTTATCAAATGAAAGAGGATCCGCCTCACTCAAGATTGGGTGAATCTTCTTCTTTATTTACGTTTTATCTCCATTTAATATTATTTAATGCATGATCTTTTTCATACTATTAAATTCGGCCATAACTGCTGCCAACATTTATACTCAACTATATTTTTTTCTATTCATGTTATCCATCTTAGATCTAGAACTAATTATCCTTAACTAGGATTTATCCTCTATCTTCTTATTTAATTAGTTTAGCAAAAGGTCTTATACTTTTTAGTCAAACACCCTACACGCCGTATGTGGGGTTTTTCTAGTTAAAATTTTAGTTTTCTCTGGATCTCTAAAAATCAATTCTTACCCACTTTCTCTTTCTCTATATACATAGCCCGTATATATGTAGTGATGTCAGGTGAGGTGAGGTGAGGAAAGAGCATTTGGAGAAGCCGATGATGGTGTTTAAGAAATGGCAGCATCCGGCGGCCCCGTTTTGATACAAGCCGGCCCCGTTGGTGCCTTTTGTATGTATAGGAAGCACCGATAGACGATGAAAGTAAAATACCCGAATCTTAATCTTAGGTTGTAGCTGTTGATACGATCTGACAATCAATATTCCTTTTCGCGATCTGTAATTTGCAGAAAGAATATAGAAGATGTAGTTCTATCCTTTTAAAACATTAAACAATTTGTTGATAAACTGTAGCTACTTTAGCTCCTTTTTTTCTTCTTACAATCAGTACTATGATTAAGTTTTGGTTACTGATTATGAATGATACAATGAATTTCCATTGAGAAAACTCAGAATGAGAGACGGTGCGAATCTCGGCTCGTTGTCAATCAAGTCACAAAGACTTTCCAAATCAAGGAACAAATACTGCAAAAAAACCATGCTGAGGTCTGCAAGCCGCTACCCGAGTTCGACGAATGCCTGCTCGACTAAATCCCTCGAGCAACATAATATCAAAGCGGACGGCCTTCCCAAATTGGTAGAGGTCACTAAAAGCATAACCGGAGAAGGGAACGTGGTCACTCCCCTCCACTCGTCAACCAATCAAATCGAGGTAACGAACGATTTCATTTGGTTTTAACTGACTATTTCTCTAAGTGGAATAGAAGCAGGAGCATTCTCCCCAATGACTAGGACTGGTTTTCCATCCTAGAAAACATGTAAATCTCTCTGATATACGTAGGCAAATCATGAGTGCAAGAAGCTCACCCGCATTTTGGCCAAAACGACGTTGCATCAATTAAACGAACCAAAATTCGGCCTCGTCCGAATCATCACTCGGCCTCACCCGAGCCAACATTCGACCTCGTCTGAATCAACACTCAGCCTCGCCCGAGCCAACATTCGGCCTCATCCGAATCTACACTCAGCCTCGCCCTAACCAACATTCGGCCTCGTCCGAATCAACACTCGGCCTCTCTCGAACCAACGTTCGGCCTCGTCCGAATCATCACTCGACCACGCCCGAGCCAACATTCAACCTCGTCCGAATTAACACTCGGTCTCGCCCGAGCCAGCATTCGACCTCGTCTGAATTAACACTCGCCCTCGTCCGAATCAACACTTGGCCTCGCACGAACCAACATTCGGCCTTGTCTGAAGAAACACTCGGTTTTTCCCTAAGCAACACTCGGCCTTGTCCGAAGCAACACTCGGCCTCGCCCCGAACCAACATTCAGCCTCATCCGAATCAACACCAAGCCTCGCCCAAATCGACGTTTAGCCTCGTCCGAATCAACACTCGGCCTCACCCGAACCAACATTCGACCTCGTCCGAATTAACACTCGGCCTCGTCCGAATCGACATTCGGCCTCGCCCGAATCAACACTCGGCCTCGCCCGAATCGACATTCGGCCTCACCCAGATTAACATTTGACCTTGCTCGAATTGACATTCGGCCTCCTCGAATCAACATTCAACCTCGCTTAATCAACATTCGACCTCCTCGCCCGAATTAACCTTCGACCTCGTTCGAACTGATTAAGACACATTTTACAGTCCAAATTAGTTGAGTGACATTCGACCTCGCTCGAATTCAACTCGCATTCAACCTAGCTCGAACTTGGTTCACAGTTAGACCTCGTTCGATTTAAATATGGAAACATTAGCCTTCACTCAGACTAATCAAAGACACTCGACCACGTTCGAATTTGCGCCTACCAACGATTCCTTTGAAACCATTAATCGAGGAAAACGTTAAAGAAAAAGGAAAATAGAATCAGAAATAAGCAGCAAAAGTAGCATTCCAAATAAAAAGAAGTATTAGAAAAGGCATCTTACAAGGGATGAATCACCCGTCCAGATCTGAGGACGCAAACGACCTCCTCTGATGCCGCCATACTTGCCAAAGCCGCCATCCTGGCCTTGTCGGCCTTCTCCAAATCTACCGTTTTCTCTATCAATTCATCACTCGAGTCATTGGCCCCCATTGAACTCTGCTCAAGTTCAGCCCACGGGAATACCACTTTGACCTGAAGATCGGCACCCTCAGCCGCGATCCTCACTAGTCGACCTCCCCATCCGAATTTCTCGAACTACGATTAATATAATTTTCTCACCAAGATCGACCAAAAGACGACCTCGATAAGCGGAGGGACTAACTGTATGGGTCAAAATCAAATTAGAGAAATTCGACATGCGGAGACAATTGTCATGAGTGACATGTGAAGCGAATTGGCTTGTTTGGCCAAGGCCAAGCAGTGATCAATAAGGCCGAGGTCGAGAAGTGATCAATAACGTCTAGGTCGAGCAGTGATCAATAATGCCGAGGTCGAGCAGTGATCATTAAGGCTGAGGTCGAGCAGTATAGACAGATGTAACAACTAGTTTTGCTTTGGAATCTTCAAAGGGAATATTTCATTGGATATTCCATCTAATTGTAATTTTTTAGGTTTTCTAGGGATATCCCTTATAAATAGGAAGGGAAGACTTCTCTAAAAGAGGGGAGAGGGGGACAGACTCTCTATCTGTAGATCTAAAATGAAACACATCTCTCTAAAGAGATTAGATGATCTATTACCCCACACTCCCTATCAGATCCAAAAAGGGTCCTAAGATTCTTGTATTTGTCTATCATTCATCTTTATCAAATGAAATAGGATCCGCCTCACTCAAGATTGGGTGAATCTTCTTCTTTATTTACGTTTTATCTCCATTTAATGTTATTTAATGCATGTTCTTTTTCATACTATTAAATTCGGCCATAACTGCTGCCAACATTTATACTCAACTATATTTTTTTCTATTCATGTTATCCATCTCAGATCTAGAATTATTTATCCTTAACTAGGATTTATCCTCTATCTTTTTATTTATTTAGTTTAACACAGGTTCTCATACTTTTTGGTCAAACACCTTATACGTTGGAAAATTCACCAATCAGAACATAACACGTGGCTTCTATTTGAAGCCCTTGTATTTGTCCTATGCATTCTCAGTCTAATATCAAATCCAAAATTTGCTATCGATTAAAATGCTGGAGCTGATTTAGTTTCCAATTTTCACGGGCTATTAAGTTCGATTCGAGCGAGTGAAGGGAAATAGAAGTGTTCCTAGTGGTTTTAAAGTTTGTCGACTTGTGGTATTAAAATTTCATTTAGTCACTAGTGCACTGAAAATTTTTTGTGGAATTGTTCTTAGTGATATTCACGGCCTCATAAACTGTAAGTAGCCACTATTTTAAAATTGCAATTGGATCTAGTTTTTATCGATATGAAGAAAATTAGTGAAAACACTAATTTTAAAATTAGTGAAAATACTAACTCGATCGATTTTGCAGTCAATAAAACCTGCTACCTAGGTTTGCTTCTGTCCAAGATATTTTCAGATGATCATTTTTATTGCATCATAGGTAAATAAAAGTAAACTTTTGGGAGCCCAGTTCTCTTTTCGACATTGCATTGACAATCTTATTCAATCGAGCGAACTAGGAGAAATTTGAAGAAGATAAAATTCTAGCAAACCTGGATGTGGAAAGCCAACTGAGATGGAAAAACCAAGATGAAAGATTGAGGAGAAAGGAAGAAGAACGGTGAAGGAGAAAGGACATTAGGGATTTTTAATAGTGATGTAAATGAGCCACTTTTTAGTTAGCATTGGCCAAATCAGCAAAGGAAATCGTGTATTTTGGGCTTATACGTGTTTGGTTGAAGCGTGTTCACGCGTTATAACAGGTTAGCAAGTAGGTATTGAATGACACACTGTGAGTCCACTTTAAGTGTTAAAATGGAGCAAGACTAAAATAAAAAATAGTCTCAAATTTGAGTGCATGTCTATGTATTTGGCCATTAATAAAAAAAACTAAATATGAAACATTAACATCGTGGGGGTACCGCATGATGGGACGCGACTAATGAGCGGTTAGAGGTAATCGTGGGATCACATCTGAGTTTCGACGCGACCCTACAAGGGGACTACAAGTAGGGTCGTTTTTAATAGATTGCCAGCCAGATCTATTGTGGGAGGTTGTAAAGATATTGGAGAAATAATCTGTAACATGGTTGATTAGGGAGGCTTGGTCCTCAATCCAATTCCCTGAGTTGTCTTTAAAAAAGACAATATTATTCCTTCTCCTTCTATTAGTGGTTGTTATGTGGTAAAATCTTGTATTAGCATCACCTTCGTTTAACCAATTAACTCTAGAGCATAATTTCCAGTAATCTTCCTCTATTTTAAGAATTATGTTATAGTCTTCAATCAGAGTAGCTTCTAAATCTTTAAGGAAGTGGCTTGTTGGGTAATTTTGAGATTTTTGAATCCCATCAATTCTACTCAGAATTTTCCTTTTTTTAGCAAAAATATTGCCATATGTATTCTTCTTCCAATCTAAAACATTTTTTTGAAACGATTCAGTTCCTTCTATTAGGTCTTTATTTTCCCAACTCTGTGAAACAATCCTAGGAAAATCCGGGTGGGAACACCAATAGGTTTCTATTCTAAAAGGTCTGTCATTGTGAGAATTAATTATATTGTTAAGGTTAATAAGGATATGGTTATGGTCAGAATGGATTTTAGGGAGGTGTGTTACGATTACATTAACAAAGGCTTGTAACCAAATGTCGTTATAATATACCATGTCTAATTTTTCCATGATTAAACCCTTTTTTTTCCTACGATGATTGGGCCACGTATATTTACACCCCTTAAGCCCTAGGTCTACTCGATTACAGTAGTTGAGCCAGTCTATTAACGACTTTGCTCGTTTCTGGTTAATAGATCTACCCCCATATTTCTCTTCAGTTGTTACTACTTCGTTGAAATCTCCTCCAACTAACCAAGGTCCACTATAGTGATCATAAATATTTTTAAGTTATCCCAACGGTTAGTTATATCATTACTAGCGTAAATGGCAGAAAATAACCAGGATATGTTTTTAAGTTTTACCTCGATCATTGCATGAATTGTGTGCCCATTCCTAGAGAAGTTGTTGACTTTCACCACCTCATGATTCCACAGAATAACCAACCCTCCAGCTTGCCCAATAGATGGAACCTCTATCATCTCAGTAAAGTGAAAATCCTCTAGGATAGATATATGACTCACCATTTTTGTTTCTAACAGAGCAACTAAACAAGGCTTGTGGGTGTCCATAAGTTCCCTAAAGTGCCTCTTAAAGTTGGCATTATTATCTCCTCTAACATTCCAAATTATAAAGTTATTTGGTTGATTCATGGACTGATTATAAGAGGGGTTGATGTTGTGATTCCTCCTGAGGGAGGGGACTAGTATCACCACATTCTTCCCCACAATTGGGTCCTGTGGAGGTCGTATGTCCAATGAGCACTTGTAAAGTGTCATGGGGCAGCTGAAGATAGACCTCCTGTCTAGCATCTCCTTGAAGATCAGTATTTTTACCTCGCTTAGGCTTGAAAATGCCACTGCCGGCTCCCCCAAGTGCGGCAAGTTGTCCTCCTCCTCCTCTTCTTCCTAGAGCCCTTCATGGTTTTGCATGTTTTGAACTGGAGCTTGCTATTCCATTGGATCTGGTTGTGGGTCGTGTTGCTGGTTTTGCATGGGCTTAGCAGTCCACTGTGTGAATATTGGGTTCACGAGCATTACATCCTCTGGATCAAAGAAAGGAAGATTTAGAGGTGGATTTTGTGGGATTTGTTGGTTGGAATTGCTTGGGATATTCCACATCTGTTGCATGTTGTTTACTAGGTTTTGGTTCATTGAGAGAGCTAGTGGTTGGAGAATATTTCTCATTCACATTTGGTTTATGTAGTTGTTCATGGCCAAGATCATCCCTTCTGAGTTTAACTGGGCCAGGAGGTGTGTTTTGAATGATCAATAATGTTTCATGTTCGTTGATCTCCATGTTGAAAGACGATGCATGTCCTTGAAGGCCCAATTCCCCCCACGGTTGTAGTACATGATTTGGTGGACTTGGTGGTTGAGCATAGATCACTGGATTTGAGGGAAAGACACGAGGGATATTGGGAGATTGTTCATTGTTTGATTGCGAGAAAGGTGGATTAATTGTATCAGTCGGAATCTTCTCCTTAATGTTAGTGGAGGTCTTGACATTTTGGTGTTCTTGTTGTTTTATAGCAGGGGTGATGTTTAGAGGAGTCGGGGAATTGCTAATGATTGTATCTAGTTGTGTAGGCTGGGAGGAAGGTTGCATGAGGTTTATATCCAAATCTTGCATGGATATGTCCTCCGCCACTTAACTGCTTACCTTTACCAAGTGTTGGAGAGACGATTGGTTATTAGGGGTGCACTTTGCATGGTGATTTTTAGAGTAGTCATTATTAATTTTGTAGTTATCCTTAGTAGGGTAATTGATGTCCTCTTGACATTTCTAATTGGTGTTTATTTGATTTATGTCCAAGTCCATTCTGTTAAGCAAAAGATTTTGGTTAATATTCGTGTTAGGACATTGTGCCACGTTTGTGACACTTGTAATGCAAATAGTTTTTGTGTCATGAAGATTGTTGGAATTTCGATTATCGTTTATCTCCTTTTTTTCCAAAACCACGTGTTGCCTAAGAGCATTAGTAAAATTGCTTTCTCCTTCATCAAGTGGTTTAGCATTTTGAATTAAGTCTATGTTGGTTGGATCATCACTGTGATCAATATGTTATTTTGTTTACTGATGCATTAGGGTTGGCGAGAAGTTGTTTGTTAATATAATTCAAAGGGTGTGTATTGAGATACTTACCTGACATATCATCATACGTTCGAACATTTATATCTGGGGCTATGGGTGCACTAGCCTTATCTTTTTGATTGGCTGCCTTAGATTTTTCCTTTTTGGGAAGGAGGTTGTCATCCATTCCTCTGCACTGTCATTCCTGGACTGTGATGACTCCAGAATTTGTTGGTTTGCCTTTGTTTGATTGGTGGAATGGACTGCGAGCATCCGTGACTTTTGTATCCCAACCTGTCGCATGCTTTGCATAGTATATCATCTCCTTCATTAGGATAGGTTGTTTGTGTTTACCAATTAGAAGATAGTTTTGCTCCGGTTGCTCTATCGGTAACTCCACACATAGCCTGGCATATCTTCCTCTTAACTTGGCTGATGTGCATGCATCTACTTTGAGTAGTTTGCCAATGCAGTTGTCAATTCTTGAAAGGATAATACCATCGTAAAATTATGTGGGGAGTTGTGGTAAGCGTACCCATACTGCTGTGTAGCTTTGGTGAGCTTCTTTGGCTTTAAAATTAGGCACCCTTTTTTGAACTGAAATAAAGAAGTCATTGATGAACCAAAGTCCATTATGTAGTATTTTAGTCATATTTTCCTCCTTAGCCAATTTGACTGTGTAGTAATCTTTTCCAAGATCAATGAGAGGAAAATTTTCGTTCATCTTCCATAGGTCTTGGAGTTTCTTCTTCAAGTAGTGATACACCAATTGTTTGCCCATGAGTTTTATGATGGTGGAGAATTTCCAAGAGCTGTACATGTGTAGTCTGTCCTCTTCAGATAGTATTATTTGCTTCAATTTGTGTAACAATACCCTGAATTCATGTCATCCAGTTCAGATGTTTGGATGTCCATTGGGAGTGTTGCTATTTCTACCTTTTATGTTCAAAAAAAAAGGAGGAGGGACGAAATGTGTCTGTCTGATGGGATCCCTTTGTCGTCACGCTATTCGAGGTGCGTGAATGACAGTACACTTTGTTTGATAAATACTACTACTAGTAGGAAATTATAATAGTAGTTAATTTCTTTTTTACTTTATATATTACAGCTTATTAAAGTGCTTGTTACAAATCCAGTGAAGAAGTATTAAGCGGATAATAAATAAATGTATGAGAAATTCAGGTTTCAATGTCTTCAAAAATTAAGTAGAAATGGAGACAAATATGTCTAAGACAGTATAAATACATAATACAACTTTCACATCAGTATCTCACTCGATAAAATTATAGATTTTGTTTGAACTCTGTTATTTTTGTAAAATTAAGAAAATTTGTGGTTTAATTGTATGCGTGTATAGATAGGAGTATATCGCACAAGACGTATCAGCTGAAACGAACGTAGGTTGGTGATAGAGGAGTTACTAGAACTTATTAGCCTCAACAAAATTGTACATATGACCCTTATATATTTTTATTTTGCCCCTTGAAACACAAAAGTTGGTTCGCTATACTGGTTTAGCATGGAGCATAAGTTGCTCACCTAAAATCTAGATTCTAGACCCATGTTGCTTTTTTCCTTTTCCCTCCTCCTCTCCTACTATGTGCTCTTGTTGTGCTTAAATTTTAGGTGCACCTCTTATCTGTATCACTTTCTCCTTCCTTTTTATACTTTAGTAGTATGATTGCATAGTTTTCTTAATGTTTTTGATTTTCATATTTTCAACATGGTTTCTTCATAACTATTTTTTCTTGTTCAAAGTTATTGAAAAATACTTTTCTTGAGTAGATGCTCTATCGAAAACATCTCTAGCTTCATAGGTTAGGGGTAAGATGTGCATACACATTACCAGGGGCACACGTATGCTTATTGAAGCGGCGTCACGCAATACCGCTTCGTCGGAAAATTTTACTAAATATATATATTAATATTGTACGGTAATACATAAGTAAGAAAAAATGACACCACTTGACATAAAATGTATCTTGGTGTGCTCGTTATGTGCTTGATTTTGCCCTAAGAGGTCAAGGTTCAAACCTCAACTAGCACATTTTACTTTAGCATATATTTGAGAGAGTCTTTGTGGTTAAAAATTGTGATGAAGTAGAATTGAATTCATAATATTTTCTAACTTAAGACTCAACAAAACCAATAGACTAAGGTTATTTCTCGTCTAAAAGTTTGATAAAGTTATATTCCAGTTCTTCAATAACTTTTGACACTGCTTACAAAAATTCTTCCGTATACCGCTGCACATTATTTTCTTATTTTACTATTGACATTAACTGCTCATTACTTAAATTATTTTTCAAGACTTTTTAAAATATACCACTACTATGAGTAAAATACTTTATTTTTTTAAAAGAGAATATCAAGTAAAAAACGGATAGCTAAAAATGAACTAGGAAATAGATAAAATACTTTTTTTGTTGGTTTTTTCCCCTGTCGTCGTAGTTTTTGTTTTTATGTCCAAATACTTCGTTCATAACAAGTGTGCTTTCATAAAAGAGAAACTTATTCCATGTTTAATTTAATACTTTATTAATATTCTATCTTCCGAATATGTTATGGACCTACTTGTGTAACTAATACAATTCAAATTATTCAAATCTACTTTCAATTAAGTACCACAACAGAACTTCAACTCTTGTCTTCATAACCAACCATACCCAAACAAATGAAACACTTAAAGTGGAATTAGGTGAGTATTTTATTTTAGAAATTAATCAATGACTTTCAAAATTGAGAAAAAAAGAAGATCAAGTTGTTCGAAAATTCCATGAAAGTAGATTACATTGGACATTAACCAACCCCTTGGACATGTTTTGGTTTGAACATTGAACTTTTTTTTTTGGTTCATACTTTAACTCATTTAAGAGCCCTATGCTTTGTGCCGGTGGGAGGTACAAAATAGAGTTCTTTACCTAAGTTATCGGTTATATTCATTGTTTATTTTTTTTAGTTATATACAAGAATTATATATTTATTATACACATATTAAATATAATTTATACATATATTATACCTTCGCTTGCTATTTTTTGTTTAAGCGATTAAATGTGCGGCTAATAGGGTTAATTCTTCGGAAACAAGAAGGAAATTTTACTTCCTATAGCAAATGTGTCACGACCCAATTTACCCTCCGAAAGGTATCATGACGGCACCTAGTCTCTATGACTAGGTAAGCCTAAAATTTGGAGAAATGACAGAATCAATAAAATAAAGACAGAAAAAATATCAAGTAGATGTAACGTAGCTGCTCAGCATATACATCTATATTTCCCAAAACCCGGAATGTCACCATAGTCACAATCTCTTTACTAAATGTAGCTCTATACAATGATACATCGAAATAATATACAAGTCTTCTATGCCTATAATAGAGTAGAAGGGGACTCGTGGGATTCTGCGGACGCGGCAGACTACCTCGCGGTCTCCTGGATGCTGGTAGACGACTCCTAACCATGAAGCTGGGTGATGGTACCTGGATATGCACATGGGGAAAACATGCGCAGGAAAGGGCGTGAGTACTCCACATTCGATACTCCGTAAGTGCCAAGCCTAACCCCATTCAAGTAGTGATGAGGTCAGGTTGAGGCCCTACTGAGTTTGTAAGAACAAGTCAATATGAAATTTTAAAACAGTGAAATACAGATAAGCAATGATAACAGGATTAACGAAGATGGAAAGGTTTAATAACAGAAATAGAGCCCTCGGCTCAGCACAACATATATCTCAACAGTAAATGTGCAATGCAGTACACGGGGAAAGCTCCCGGATCTCTATCCGTAGTCCCAATTTAAATATGCATTTCAGTGCAGGGAAAAGCTCCCGGATCTCGGTCCGTAGTCCCAATTTAAATATGCAAAACAAAAGTATGTCAATTATGGCTCAACTAAACAATCCAGGAAGAACGACAGGTAAGAATAGAGTAAAACTGCCTAAGCATGATGTGGCTAGTAGCAAATAAGGGGAAATCAAGTCAGAACAGGTAGGCATGCTTACGCTTAGGCTATCTACTCAATTAAGATAGGAAACAGTAATATATGAATGAAAATGAGCGTTTTCACAGGAGAAAAATAGGATTTTAGCAACAATGACCCGTGTACGCACTCGTCACCTCACGTACACGGTGTCCACATAACAAAATCAGTATAAAAATGCCTAAGGGAAGATCTCCAACACAGAATTAGGCAAGCCACTTACCTGGATTGCGCTAATCAACTCAATACCAAGCTCTTGCCACGAGTATCTGACTCCGGGTGGCCCAAATCTATTCAAATCGATTGCATGGTGTAAATATCACTTCAAGGGAACAAAATAGCTAATTATTTATAAGCTATTCGCCCAAAAAGTCCCCCGAGCCCACATCTCAAAATCGGGTAAAATTTATATTCTCCGGACACCCATTCACTCACGAGTCTAACCATATAAGAATCTCTCAAATCGGAGGTCAAATATTCAATCAAAACTCAATAATTCGGTCTAAGTTCATCCCATTTTCCCCATAATTTTCGAAATTAAAGATTGGATTTAAGATTGGAATCATGGAAATTGATCTATAATGGATAGAAACCACTTACCCAAGTTACCCAGCTACAAAAGTCTTCAAGAATCGCCCTTCCCGAGCTCTCAAGTTCGAAAATATGGAAAATAGCATAAACCCTCGGATTTGGGGTTTTAATATTCCGCCCAAGCATTTGCCTTATGCGATCGGGTACAATGAGTCGCGATCGCGGAGAGTAATGAAACACGCACCTGAAATTCCTTCATCGCGATCGCGATAAACGGCATGCGATTGCGGACCTTCTGACCCTATAGTAATGCGATCGCGTGGAGGCCACGCGACCGCATAGAGCAAACACTGCACCTCCCCCAGCCTTAGGATACCTTACGCGATCGCGATCCTGGGCGTGCGATCGCGGAGACTAACTGACCAGAACAATGCTATCGTGGCTGGACTTGTGCGATCGCGAAGCACAATCTCTGACCACCTCAACCTAACACTACGCGATCGCAGACTTATTCACGCGATCGCAGAGAACACTCAACTGCTGCTGCAAAACCAGAAAAGGCTTAGGCTTAAAACATGCCCGTTTGGGCACCCGAAAGACACCCGAGGCCCCCGGGACCTCAACCAAACCTACCAACCAACCCTAATACCTCATTCAAACTTGGTCGAGCCTTAAAAACATATCTCATAACATCAAAATCATCAATTATGCATAGATTCAAGCCTAAGAACTTAGGAAATTTCTAGAATTCACATCCGACACCGAAACACGTCTAAACTCATCCGAATGACCTCAAATTTTGCACACAGGTCATAAATGACATTACGGACCTGTTGTCGCTTTCGGAAGTCCGTTCCAAGTCCGATATCCAAATCTCACCTATCGGCCGAAATCGCCAAAATTCTAACTTTCGCCAATTCAAGCCTAAATCCACAACCGACCTCGAAAACACATTCTGAGCACGCCCCTAACCCCGAAATCACCCAACAGAGCTAACAGAGTCGACGGATTTCCATTCCGGATACGTCTTCACACAGCTCTAGCTACGACCACATTTCTAAAGCTAAATTCCACATTTATGGACTATGAGTCCAAAATCACCCCGGATTTCAACACTCAACGCTCCGACAAGTTCCAATAACATAAATAGACACGGGAGAAGCGGTAAATACGGGATCGGGGCGCAAATTCTTAAAATGGCCGGCAGGGTCGTTACATCCTCCCCCTCTTAAGAAAATCGTTCGTCCTCGAACGAGCATCGAAACATACCTGAAGCTGGGAAAAGATGAGGGTACTGACCCCGCATATCCTGCTCGGTCTCCCAAGTCGCCTCCTCGACTGGCTGACCCCTCCATTGAACCTTTACTGACACAATATCCTTTGACCTGAGCTTTCTGACCTGCCTGTCCAATATAGCCACAAGCTCCTCCATATATGATAGATCATTGTCCAATAGGACTGAGCTAAAATCCAAGACATTATTCGGGTCACCGTGATACTTCCGGAGCTTGGAGACGTGGAACACCGGATGCACCCCTGCTAGGCTGGGAGGCAAGGCTAGTTCATGAGCAACCTCCCCAACACGTCGCAACACCTCAAAAGGGCCAATAAATCTCAGACTTAGCTAGCCTTTCTTACCGAACCTCATGACGCCCTTCATAGGCGGTACCCGAAGCAAAACTCGATCACCAACCATAAATTCCAAGTCACGAACCTTCCGATCCGTATAGCTCTTCTGCTTGGACTGAGCTGTGCAAAGTCTCTCCTGAATCACCTTCACCTTGTCCAGGGCATCCTGAACCAAGTCTGTACCCAACAATAGGACCTCCCCGGCTCAAACCATCCCACGGGAGACCTGCACCGCCTATCATACAAAGCCTCATACGGCGCCATCTGAATGCTGGATTGGTAGCTGTTGTTGTAAGCAAACTCTGCAAGAGGCAAGTATCGATCCCATGACCCTCCAAAATCCATCACACAGGCACGAAGCATATCCTAGAGAATCTGAATCGTGCGCTCGGACTACCTGTCCATCTGAGGGTGAAAAGATGTGCTCAACTCTACCCTGGTGCCTAACTCCTGCTGAATGGCTCTCCAGAACCGTGAAGTGAACTATGTACCTCTGTCTGAAATGATAGATACTAGAATACCATGGAGGAAAAAAATCTCTCTGATATGAATCTCAACCAACCTCTCTGATGAATATGTAGTCAGAACTGGAAGAAAATGGGCTGATTTGGTCAGCCGATCCACAATCACCCAAGTAGCATCATGCTTCCTCAAAGTACGAGGAAGTCCAACCACAATGTCCATGGTGATCCGCTCCCACTTCCACTCTGGAAGCTCAATCTGCTGAAGTAACCCTCCCGGTCTCTGATGCTCACATTTGACTTGCTGACAGTTGAGACACTTGGCTACAAACTCTACTATATCCTTCTTCATCCTTCGTCACCAATAATGTTGTCTCAGATCCTGGTACATCTTCGCAGTACCCGGATGGATGGAATATCGCGAACTATGGGCCTCCTCAAGAATCAACTCCCGAAGCCCATCTACGTTGGGCACACAGATACGACCCTGCATCCTCATCACCCTGTCATTTCCTATAGTCACATCTCTAGCATCACCCTGCCGGACTCTATGAAGAACCAAAAGGTGGAGATCATCATACTGGCGCTTTCTGATACGGTCATGAAGGGAAGATCGAGCAACCACACAAGATAATACCCGGCAAGGCTCAGAAAGATCCAATCACACGAACTGACTGGCTAAGGACTGAACATCTAAGGCTAGAGGTCTCTCAGCTGCATGAAGGTATGTCAAACTCTCCGCCCGGCGACCCAAGGCGTGGACCACCACATTGGCCTTCCCCGGGTGGTATAGTATGATTATGTCATAGTCCTTTAGCAACTCCAACCACCTGCGCTGGCACAAATTTAGATCCTTCTGCCTGAATATATGCTGCAAACTCCGGTGATCCGTGAATATCTCACAGGGAACTCCATATAAATAATGACGTCATATCTTCAGGGCGTGAACAATCACTGCTAACTCGAGATCATGAACAAGGTAGTTTTTCTCATGGATATTCAATGGCCTGGATACGTAGGCAATCACCCTATTGTCCTACATCAACACCACTCTCAAGCCAATCCTCGAAGCATCACAATAAACTGTATAAACCAACACAGGAGCTGTAGTCAGGGATGTATTGAGCTTCTGAAAGCTCTCCTCACACCTCCTCAGTCCATATAAAAGATGCACCCTTATGGGTCAGTCTGGTCATAGGCGCTGAAATGGATGAAAATCCCTCCACAAAACGGCTATAATACCCAACCAAACCTTGGAAACTGCGGATCTCAATAGCTGAGGACGGTCTGGGCCAACTCTAAACCGCCTCCACCTTCTTCGAATCTACTTTGATCCCATCTGAAGACACCACGTGGCCTAGGAATGCCACAGAATCAAGCCAAAATTCACACTTAGAAAACTTGGCATACAACTTCTTCTCCCTTTATGTCTGAAGCACGGTCCTCAAGCGCTGCTCATTGTCCTCCTGGGACCTAGAATATACCAGAATGTCATCAATGAACACAATGACGAAAGTATCAAGATAAGGCTGAAATATGCTGTGCATCAGGTGCATGAAGGCTACTGGGGCATTGGTCAGCCCGAATGACATAACAAGGAACTCATAGTGGCCATATCTGGTCCTAAAGGCAGTCTTCGGGATATCTGGTTCCCGAATCTTCAGCTGATGATAACCAGAACGTAGATCAATCTTGGAGAACACCCTAGCACCCTGTAATTGGTCAAATAGATCATCAATGCGAGGCAGTGGATACATGTTCTTCACTGTCACCTTATTCAGCTCCCGGTAGTCAATACACATACGCATCGAGCCATCCTTTTTCTTCACAAATAATACTGGAGCGCCCCAAGGTGATACACTGGGCCTGATGAATCCCTTCTCAAGAAACTCCTGAAACTTCTCCTTCAACTCCTTCAACTCAGGAGGAGCCATGCGATAAGGAGGAATGGAAATGGGATGAGTGCCCTGCAACAAGTCAATGCCGAAATCAATGTCTCTATCGGGTGGCATACCCGGAAGATCAGCTGGAAATACATCAGAATAGTCTCTAACAACTGGAACTGACTCAAATGTAGGGGTCTCAGTACTAACATCTCTCACATAATCCAAATATGCATCACACCCCTTTCCAACCATCCGCTAAGCCTTAAGAAAAGAAATGACTCGGGGGGGAGTATACTCCAAGGAACCTCTCCACTCTAACCTCGGAGATCCTGGCATAGCCAGCGTCATGGTCTTGGCGTGACAATCAAGAATAGCATAATAGGGAGACAGCCAGTCCATACCCAATATAACATCGAAATCTACCATACTGAGTAGTAGCAAATCAGCTCTGGTCTCAAAACCACTGACAGTAATCAAACATGACCGATATATGCGGTCCACAACAAGAGAATCTCCCACCGGAGTAGAAACATAAACAGGGGAACTCAAAGAGTCCTGGGCTATGCCTAGATGTGAAGCAAAATAGGAAGACACATATGAATATGTAGAGCCTGGATCAATAATACCGATGCATCCCTATGACAAACGGGAACAATACCTGTAATGACTGAATCTAAAGCAATGGCCTCGGACCGGGCAGGAAAAGCATAGTACCTGGCATGGCCTCCCCCTCTAGGGCGACCTCGACCTCCCCGACCTCCACCTCGAGCTGCCTGAGGTGGTGGGGTAGCAGCTGGGGATGGAAGAATAGATGGAGGACTTGGTGGAAGACGTGGAGCCTGATAAATCTGAGGGGGTGCACCCCGATAGGTCTAAGGTGGTGCGCCCTTCCTCGCTCTAGGGCAATCTCTGATCATATGATGTGGGTATCCACACTCGAAGCAACCCTTCAGAGGACGTGGCGGCTGCTGCTGACTATGAACTGGCCTGCTAGGCTGACCACTGACAGCACCTCGAGCAGGAGGCACTTGAGATACTAGTGGTGCATAATAAGGCTCCTGAGGTCTAGGAGGAGCTGGAATACTGCTGGCTGCTGGGAGAGCTGAATGAACAGGGCGACTCATAAAACCCCTACCATAGCGTGCTGCTGGTGCACGAGCTCCTGAAAAATGACCAGTCTCTCGAGACCTCTTGGCCTCTCTCTCCTCCCTGTCCCGGACTAACATAGTCTCAATCCTCCGGGCAATACTCATGGCCTACTGGTAAGTAATATTGGTCTCCAGCTCTCTGGCCATGCTGGTCCGAATACTTGGGTGGAGTCCCTCAATAAAGTGTCGAACCCTTTCTCTAACAGTGACAACCAAAGCTGGTGCGTGGCGAGCCAAATCGCTGAAACAGACTGCATACTCTGACACAGTCATGGCACCCTAGCGTAGCTGTTCAAACTCCGCACGCCAAGCATCCCTGAAGCTCTGAGGGACAAACTCAAGTAAGAACATCTCGGAAAACTAAGCCCAAGCAAGTGAAGCTGCTTCGTCCGGGCTACTAAGCTCAAAAGCACGCCACCACTAATAAGCTGCTCCCCTCAGCTGGAAAGCAGTGAAAGAAACCCCACTCGTCTTGACAATACTCATAGTGCAGAGACTGCGATGACACCCCTCAAGAAAACCCAAGGCGTCATCCGAAGCTAGTTCGCTGAACTCAGGTGGGTGGTAGTTCTTGTACCTCTCAAGTCGGAGTTGCTCTGCCTCAGGAACAACTATCCTAGTCTTCTTTTGAATCACTGTCCTTTTGTTGCGTTGTCTCATTACATGTCACTGTCGTCGGTTCATCAAGATAAGAAATAGTAATGATGTAAGGATAAAGATATGAAAAAAAATTAGTGATAATAAAACATCAAGCCATTTAAAAATGTCAAAAAAATGATTTTCAATAACTCAAATAACGTTTTTGGAACCTTGAAAAATATTATTTAAGACAAAAGAAAAATGCAAAAGTGGAAATCATTTTTTTAGAAAAATAAACAATGTCATTTAGCCTTGCTATCCCGGGACTCGTCGGGCCCTTGATGGTCTAACAATCCAGTTCTTGAGGAATTCTCCTCTCTCTACAGCTTGGATGTAGGGCCTTCCTCCTCCTCCTCCTCCCCGACGATCACACAGAAGTCCATATCATCATCTTCCAAGAACAAATTCCTCAATGCTGCCAATGCTTCTTCTTTCTCTGATCCCCATATGATATCAGCCTGATGGAAGGTCTGACTCAAGTACGGCACGGGTTTCTCAAGAGGGTAGTATGGACCACGCCACGTTGGTAACCAATCTTCGTATTCCTGTCAGATGTACTGATACCCTAGACCAAAGGTTGTACCATGGCGTTTCAACTGTATTGGCTTAGAGATACCCTGAAGGTTTTTTCCGAGCCCCCTGCTAGGTTCGTACCCTTGCATTCCAGTATACTCTCTATTTTTCTACTCCACCATTTATCCTTTTCAATCGCGTTAACACGCTCGATGCGATGGTAGGTTTCTCCACCTAACTTCCTTCTGTTTTCAATAACCGGAACAGTCTGACTGGTGTAAATGGGGTTGCTCCCATCTCCATGGATGATCACTTCTTGATGGTTCCACTAAAAGTTTACCTCTTGGTGCAAAGTGGATGCGACAGCTCCAGCAGCGTCTATCCAAGTCCGTCCCAGCAATAGATTGTAGGAGGCGGATATGTCTAGCACCTGGAATTCAACATCGAACCAGGTAGGACCCATTCTCAAGCATAGGTTAAATTCTCCGATCGTGGCCCTTTGAGACCCATCAAACGCTTTCACATTCATAGTCCCTGCTCGTATCTCATGTAAGCCTTTGCCCAACCTCGTCAGAGTTGTCAATGGGCAAATGTTGAGGCTGGATCCTCCATCTATCAAAACTCTGGCGATGAACTTATCTTCACATTGCGCTGTGATGTGCAGTGTCTTGTTGTGACTTAACCCTTCCGGTGGCAGTTCGTCTTCATGGAAGGTGATCTTGTGGCTTTCTAGTACCTGTCCTACCATATTGGCCATTTCTCCACCAGTGATGTTGTTTGGCACATATGCTTCATTCAACACCTTCATCAGAGCATTCCTATGTGCTTCAGAATTTTGCAATAATGACAGGATGGACATGTGGGCGGGAGTCTTGTTCAGATGATCAACGACAGAGTACTCCCTTGCCTGTACCTTCCTCTAGAGGTCATCTGGACCAGTCTCAATGACGGGCGGTTTGTTAGAAGCTTTCTTACTGGTTTCTCCTAAATGTTCAGGTGTACAAACCCTTCCTGTTCTGGTCATTCCTTGTGTAGCGCCGGATTCTTCCGTATTTGACTTTCCCTTTCTTTTAGCCTCGGCCACATAATCCCAAGGTACAGCATTGGAACTGAAGGGTGGTGTGGATGCCACCGTTACAATGAAAGGTGTGGCCACCTCCACTTCAAATGAACTGAGTGTTGTTGCAGGTGGTGTTACTTCTACTTCTAAAGGAACCGATGCGGCCACCTCGACTTCAATAGGCGAATGTACCTGCACCACAATGGGATTGAGTGTGACTGCAGGTTTCTTAGGATCATCACCTTCTCAAATAAGCCTGATTGATCCCTCGGGATCCCACTCTTCATCAGTTTCTATCACATTGACCCCTCCACCCCTATGATCAGAGAGAGGATTGTTGCGGACATTGGGTGCATCTTCCTTCTCCTGTATGACCTTACTTATCAATTAGTGTTTGGATCTTGTCTTTCAAGGTGCGACATTCGTCAATAACGTTTCCCTTCATGCCGGAATGATATGCACAGGTCTTGTTTGGATTGACCCATTGAGATGAATTCTCCATTGCCACATCGGGAACATGGGTGACATATCCAGTGACTTTCAACCTTTCGTACAACTGGTCGATGGGCTCAGCAATGGCGGTGTACTCTCTGGGTGGTTTGCGGTCAAAATTAGGCCTGGGTCTTTGGTAGTTTGGACGAGCTGGAGGTGACTGATAATAGGAATGTTGGGTGTTATAGGTGTGGTAGGCGGTAGCAGGTTGGGAATATCTGAGAGGTGATGGTTGATATGTGGGTGGAGGTGTTTGGTATACAAATGGAGTTTTTGGGCCTTGGGCAACCATTACTGTTCCTTCTTCTTTCTTTTTGGATATGCCGCCTGATTGTAATGCTTTGTTCGTGGCCTGCAGTGCCTCAAAATTCGTCACCATTCCACTTTTAATACCTTCCTCGATCCTTTCTCCGAGCTTGGTGATATTGGAGAACTTATGATTCTCAATAACCATTAGCCTTTCGTAATATCGCAGGTCCTGTGCCCTGACAAAGAATTTGTTCATCTGTTCCTCATCTAACGCCGGCCTGACCTTCACTGCTTCTGACCTCCACCGAGTAGCATATTCGCGGAAGGTCTTAGTTGGCTTCTTCTTGAGGTTCTGGATATAGAAAACATCTGGTGCATTTTCTGTGTTGAATCTGAACCTATCCATGAAATCTGACGCCATGCTCACCCAATTAACCCATTTCTTGGGATTCTGGCTTATATAGCAAGACAACGCATCTCCAGTAAGGCTTCTCATAAATAGTTTCATGCGAATCCTTTCGTCTTTTCCAACCCCCACGAGCTTGTCACTGTAAGTTCTCAAATGAACCTTGTTGATACCCAATTTGTTTCTCAAACTATTTTAAAATTTTGCATATGTGCCTTCAAAATCACTTTTTATAATAACTGATATTTTTCCATAATTTTCCATATTTTATTTAATTTATTTTCCAATTTATTCAGTATTTTAAATTCAATAATTATTCATAAATTATATTATAAATAATTTCAAAATATTTCCTAGCTCAATATATCATTTTAATCATATTAGGATTTAATTATTTCACAAGTTAGCCAATTTGGCATTATTTGGCTATAACTATAATAATTTTGCAGTTATAGCGTAAATGTACATTTTATATCATTTTAATTCAATAATTAGTCATTTTATATTTTTAATATTAGTTAATTACTTTAATTTCACTAATTTAGCATTAGTTTTATTTTTATGTAATTATTAGCTATTTTTACTAATTATTTATCTATTTAAAACGGGTATTTAACAAATAGCCACTTTTAATTCAATTCTATTCAATCTTACCCGGACCCCCAACCCAATTAATTGGCCCAAATAACCCAGGCCAAAAGCTTAGCCTACCCGACCCAATCTCCCATTTAATTTGAGCCGTTGATTATTTCAAATCAACGGCCCAGATCGATCCTTTTCATATTAATTCCTAAAGACTACCCCCCTCCCCCATTTCATTTCCCCCTCCTATTTCTCACTGAACCATCTCTCTCTCTCTCTCTCTCTCTCTTAGACCCCCTCTATAACCTTCTCCCCTTCTTTGAGCTATGTCTCTCCTTCAACCACCACCTCCCTCGTCGGAAGTCATGGCCTCTCATCATCTCCTAGCCTCTGCTTCACCCCACGCCGGTTTGACACTACCCTGAGGTCATGAGATGAACCTGTAGCGGTTCAACTCCTACCCATGGTCTTTCATGCCATTTTCCGGCCACCTCCGGCCGTTCGAGTAAGATCTATGACCTTTGGGTTAAAACCAGTAATTTTTTAAGGCTTTCTTATCTTTTCTGGGTTCTTTTCGAAACCCTAGTTCTTTAAACCTCTCGATTCATCTAGATCTGTAACAGACCTATACATATTATGAGTTATTTTCATGTTCCTCTTAAGGACTTTACTATTTCCTAAACGATTCTTCATTTTTCAAACTAGGGTTTCTAAATCCTTTTTCAAAACAGTTATCTTTCTGGTTTCCGAGCATTATTTTATGATTTTTATCGTGTCTAAACATTATGTGAGTTTTCCCCCTATTTTTTCTAATTCATTTTGTTAAAAACCCCAAAGTTCTCGGTTTCAATCTGTGGTTCTGAGTTTGTTTGCGATAATATGTTTACATGTTCTATTATGTTTACCGTGTTCTCATGAATACTTCGTGATTGTGTGATTTTACCCCATGTTTTCCCATTAGGGTTTCTGGATTCGATTACTTCTGCCTATATCCTGTCTACGCTGCGATTCGTACTGTGTTCTATACGAATCCCTAACTTCTATATGATTTTACATTACTAGTCTTCCTATGGTTCTGATTTTTGTCTATTATATGTTTATTGCACTTATTCTCATAATGTTATGACAAATCAGTGCTATCTTTTCTATTTGTGAATCCCTAAATCTCTCTGATTGATACTTCACTGATTTTGCATAATGTTCTCTACTGATTTTTGAGTATTTACTTAATTAAGACGTGCTAATTTCCTATTTCTCTTTGTTTGTATCATGCCTATCTCGCTAATGTGTGATATTTTCTTTGATTGATATTGATTTCCTGTAATTAGAACCTCACTCGAGGGTTTCCTTACTGATTTCCAGAATATAAATTATATCTTACCTTATTTCCATAAATGATTTTGCTGGAAAATTAATTTTTCCTTATATAGAATTCTGAACTTGGCCTTACTTAAATGTGATATACCTATACCATACTTATACTTCTTCTTCATTGTGTTAAAATGGCTTTACATGATTCCTTTCCTTATTTTGTCACTGCTTATTACCGTTTGAGTATGACTCCTTAATTAAAGGAAGTCCTTTTACCAATCTAATTCTAATTGATTGTTTTACTCCCATAATTACCGCTGAAACTATTATTTTACCTTAATTCTGCCTATTCTCAAAACTATAGATACTCTACTCTCTCATTAACAAAGACACGAACAATACACTATTCTGAACTCTCTCACACACATATACATTCTCTCTTGTTATTGTTGTTGTTTACTTGCTATTCTCAGTCGGCTGCAAGCCAAGACTAATCAACTATACACTCTACTGCTCTGCACTCTACTGCTCTGCACTCTACTGCTCTGCACTCTACTGTTCTTCACTCTACTGCTCCTCACTCTGCACTTATTCTCTCATTTAACTGGTATGTTTTTCAGTTTAACTTAAAGAATTAAAAACAACATGCTTCTTTTAATATTGCAATTCCTTCTATTTCTACTATGCTTTTACTTATGGTTCTATTGTGTACCCTGTAATTAGCATGTCTACTTTCACTTTACTAGTATGATTGCTAAGATGTCCTATCCTCCCTTAGATTCAGCATGTTATCTCCCTTAGCACACCCCTCAATCTGATTCTGTTAGTTTCTGGCATGAACATCTTTATGAAAACTGTTCCTGTGGTTGTTAAGTTTTGTGATACCTTAGTATTTCTCTGGTAGTAACTTGTATGCAAATCAGCTTCATGAGCAACCTACTTGTCCCCAATCCCTTATTCCATGTTTGTGACTGCTTCCTTGTACTACGCATGCTGATGTGGTTCTGAGTTGTTGATTGTCCTAATCCCTTTCTTTCAAACTATTTTCACTAAAAACAAAATCCCCTGTTCTCCAAAACTTTTTTCAAACTACTTATTTTCAAACTGTTTTCCAACTCAACTCTTTCAAAACTATGTCAAGCACTCTCACTATACTCCTAGACCTTTAAGTTCTGCCTCTTAGTGTGAGCATTACTTTGGGACCCTTGAGCTCCCTCTGAACTTTGACACACAAAGGCTGGCCATTCCACACTGCACTTACTCAATTTGGTTATGAAAATCTGGGTGTGAGCACTGCACAGGATCCCTTGAGATCCTTAGGGAACTCTGACACACCTGGATTTGTATGAAAGGCTGTGAACTAATGACAATGAGGATTCTGGAGATTCTAGGCCTATCAGTAGGCTCCCTATAGCATAACTTCTTTTTCTTATTTCAATTATGTAATTTCTACAAATGGCCTGTAATAACTACTTGTAAACAACTCTGGGGACGGATAATGGAAAGGGAAGCGGTGACTATGCATGCTTTAGCTATTAAAAGGGTAGAAAGCATGTTATTAGGTTTATATTCCTACTTGCGCAATAGAAACTATGCTTAGGATTCATTTCATGCATTAGAAATCATGTTCCCTAGGACTTACACTTACTGCTTTCGGCATGTCCATATTACTATCATATCACTTAGAAAATCCTACGTAAAAATGTGTTAATAAACAGTACTTTATAATCATGCTCTATGTTGCCATGTACACTTAGAAACCTGTCCTTAGACTATACTCTTGCATATTCTGAAATTGTACTTAATGCTGTAATTATTGTGCATTTAGAAATCCTGCTTAGGATTCTATATTCTGCATCCCTATCTGTGCATTAGATACCATGTTATAGGATTTCATTCATACTCGTTTAACAACACCTAGTCTAACTACTGTTGCATGTTATTTTACACCTAGGCAAGCCTTAGGAAATCAGTTAAAGAAATAAAACTAGAACTGTCCTTTGTGATTAGTGTTCAACTGTCGGCGTGCTTAAAACCAGTAGGCAAGCCTGATTAAGACTTCCTCTCTGAATTATGCAATAAATCTGTCTTTGTGTTATCACTTAGATACCATGCTTAGGATCTGAACCAGAATCTGGACCTCAATTGTGTATGAGTCATACTGTTTATGTGCACTATGTGTGGAGGTATTGTGCCTTTTCTCTGCTTTTCTGTGTTTCCCCTAATTGCAGACCTACATGTTCTTATCTGTCGCCTTAGTATTTTTCCTTCAAACCTGAGGGTCTGTCTAGAACATCCCTTATAGGATAGAAGTCCTAAATTCCTCCGGGACTAATAGGAAGGGACGGGTAACAACATGCAATAGAGGTCGAGACCAACACTCGATTTAGTTACTTTCACGGGATGGGAAAGGGTAGAATATGGATATGATGGCCGGTGCGCTAATACCACGTGTAGCCCCTCTTCGAGGAGTGATTATCGGGTATTGCATTGATGTGATCCATATTATTATAAACCTAGGATACCCTTTATATGCTTAGATCGTAATCCTTTTCAAAATCTAACCTTCTTTACTATTTTCAAACATCTGCATGCTTAAGACTTAAATCCCCTCATATTCGAGCCTTTATTTGTTTGTTTGCTAAGTCGTACAAATTCACAAAAGCTGTTTGACCGGGAACCACACTTGTGGATCCTGAGGGGTGCCTAACACCTTCCCCTTAGGATAATTTCAATCCCTTATCCTATATCTAGTTAACAACGTAGTTGTCAATGAACCCCTTTGGTGTCCTAACACACCTTTAAAAATCTTTAGGTGGAGACTCTCAATAACACAAACCCCTTTCCCAAAAGGAAAGAGTTGTCCCAATCGAATGTCATAAACCCGATCTCTGCGAGGAAAGAGGGGGGCGCGACAAACCTTGGGGTCACCCGTTCCATCAAAAAATATTTCAAACTTGGGAGGTTTGTAACCCTTCGGAAGTTCCACATCCGGCTGTATGCATAAATACTCGTAATTCAGAGCTTTAATCTTTTTGCCTCCTTCAACACCCTGAACTCGGCTCATTAGTTTCTTGAGCTCCTCAACCATATTGTTGATGAGAAGGTCCTTCTCGGCGGATTATGGTGTATAGGATATTAGGTAAGTGGAGTGAGGTAGGGTTTCTACGTATATAGGGTTGTTCTAGTGAATGTCAGGAGTTTGGGTGTAGTGGTGATCATTGGTGGAGTTCTGGGTTTGGGGATATGCTACGGTGTGTTTTGAGGGGTGTGATAGATGGTTTGTGGATATTGAGTAGGGAGATGCTGATTTTGAGGAGGGGTTGTATACTGGTGAGGTGCGGGAGGATTCTGTGGGCATTTGTTGGGTGTGTTCTGAGGTGGTGTAGGGGTTTTGTGTGTCTAGGACATTCAATGTGTGGGAGAGATTTTCCAAGTTACGGACCTGCTCAAGCTCGCCCTGTAGTGCAAGTATCTTCTGCTCAAGCCATAGAACCAAATCATTTGGGGCATGAGTGACCCGACCATCAGAAGTTTCCACATTCTCAACATGTGCAATGTTGTATGTATTGATGCCGTTCATACCATCCATTTTATATTTCCCTTTCCCGTTCGGTGCACTTGGAGAAGGAGAAGGTGGAGGGCCTCGGGATTTGGTATGATAAGCTGATGATGCCAGTATGTGTGAACCAAACTTGGGGAATGAGAATAATCAAAAAAAAAAAGGAAAACAAAAAGTAACCAAGTCAGTAAGGGTTCCAAAAAATGTATTTGCAATATCTAAACACATAGTGCGGGAATGTAAATTTGCGTCCTAAATTGGGAGCCTCGTTGTGCCCAAGGTAGGCCTAGCGACAAGTTGATTTGGAGAATTTCAGTGCCAATAATTTCCCCATTTCATTAATGTTAATAGATGAATCTAAAACGACACTAAATAAGTCATTAAAGGCACTTTGGCCTTATTACATTTGAAAAAATAGATAAATCTAATCTACTTGGTCCCAGAAGGACCTTCCCCAGGCTTGATCTTCTTGTCTCCATCGATCAGGTTCTCCAGGTCGTGCATGCCCAACAACAGGTATACCCTCGCTAGATTTCCTCCTCCGCTTCCCTCAGCATTTTGGCAGTTGGCGACTCTTTTCCTCGTCTTCCCCTCCAATTCCATCAGACCATGCTCCAAATATTCCAGCCTTGCATTAGATTTGATAGCCCTTTCCCTCCATTCATTGATTAATTCCATAGCAGTCTTCTGTTGCTCCAAATACTCGGCTTCGGACTCATGAACCCTTTTGCGCAATTTATTGTATTTCACTTGGGCTTCAGCAACTTCGTCTATGACCCTGTTTCCCCGACCGAATCCCGGCTCAACTATCCCGGCTATGCTGTCTTCCAACCATGATATGTAAAAGCGTACATGACCTGCATGGTACCTGTCTGGCTCGATGGTGTCCCTCTCCACAATAATCTTTAGGTTCCACATATGCTGAGCTTCACATTTGTATGGGATGTCGTCATCCTGAAAATCTGCCCTGTAATGACTCATTTTAGAAACTCGCGGTATGACTTGCTTCCTGCCTGCCTGTCTCATAACCCTGATGGGAACATAAAGGGTATATGCTCCTTAACCAGATCAACACCAAGTGCGGAGCTTCCCTAGATTTGATGATGAAATCACTGGTAGGGAACCATTCGAACAATCATTGAACCTGGTCCTCAATCAAAATTTCAAAAAATTGCGCCCATTCTGTAGCATTTTCTGGTTGAGCAAACCTGTCTGGGATGAAAGTCATTCTCTTAGGATTGTGAAAGGCTATGTGATCATTCCATGGAATTCGTGGAAACTCTTGGCGGTATTTACCTCTCTAGAGATGCTCCAATAACCAAACATGTAGTAGTAAATTACAACCCTCAAAGTGTTTGAACCCCTTCTGGCAGTGGTCCAAGGCTCGGTAGATGTCAGCTATGATCATAGGGACAATGGTATATGTTTGACCGTCGATCCCCTCCATTAAATTTTTGGCTACGATAGCCAGTCTAGTGTGAATCCTGTCTCTTTTTCTTAGAAATACTATCATATCCAGGAAGTAAACAACGAACACAAAAACCCTGCGGTGAATATGACCCAAAGAAGTGATAGAGAATTCATCATGGAAGATACGATAGGATTTTCTATGACCATATCATTCATAGAGGTATTCAAAGGGTATGTAGGACTCCTCCAGGCACTCTAAATCGTCTTTCTTTTTCAAATCCATCATTTTCAGAAACCCCCTAGCGGTACAATTTTCCGGCACCAATAAACCCGGAATGTCCCAAGGTAATCCAACGAATCCCCCTATCTCCTCTAAGAGAGGGGTCATTTCTATGTTGCCAAAATGGAAACCTTTCTCCGTCCCAGAACATAGTGGCAGCCTCGATCAACATATTGTTTGGTTGGATATCCAGTAAAGAGGGTATGTTTCCGAGGACCCTTTTCACATGGTCTTTATCACTTGGTGAAAGGTCCTCCCACCAATCCAGCAACAATGGTGGTATTCTTTGGACTATGCCGAACTTGGGGACTTCGTGCCTCATTTCTGCAAAACAAATAAGGTTAGACCCTTACCCCCTCCAGATTCGACTACTTATACATCAGTGATTAGCATATTGACACTTATTTCTCCAAATTAATGCACAGATCGTGGTTGCGTCCATTGGGATTATGGAAACTCCGATGGAATTTGGACAAGGCTTTTCCTAAAGGGTTATTATGTGGACAACATATTAACCCTGGCTAGGTTTTGACCGTGATGCATGTACAATAAATTAGAGTAAGGTTTCTATAGAGGTCTAGATTAGGACCCTCAAACGGACAACTTGAGAGGGAAAGGCACGGAACCGTCGACTGCACCGCTGATCGACTAGTTTTACCGCAAATAAGTCTTTCCGAATTTAAAGGGTGATATATAGGAAGAGCGCAAACACTCATCAAGCATTGCTATAAGATTGGTTACGCACGAGTGGAATATGATGTTGAGAATGATTTATGCAATAGTAAATAGCATGTTTTCACGTATTTGCACGTTAAAAATAATGATAAATGTGGTATTTAATAATTGAAAGATGCTTAAGAAAGGAAAACAAGGAAACAAGTCAGTTTCTGTAGAAAATCATAAATTCGTGAAAATAGGGAATTAAATTCACAGAAAGGGGAAAGGGAAAGGGTGTGCACGTATTAACAGAATAAAGCATGCTTAAAGACTAATTCACAAAAATCAGGTTCGTTATGTTAGGATCCTAAGGGTTATCCCCAGTAGAGTCGCCATGCTGTCGCGCCCCCTTTTTCCTCGCGGAGTCCGGGTTACGACATTTTTGAGACAACTCCCTTCCTTTTGGGATGGGATTTGGGATTTGAAGAGTTTCCACCTAACGGATTAAGGTGTGTTAGGACACCTAGAGTAATTAACTTATGAAACTAGTTTGCATCATCATAGATCAGGTAAGGGCTCGAAATTACCTTGAGGGGAAGGTGTTAGGCACCCCTCGAGGTCCACAACGATGGGTCCCAGCCGAACTTAATTAAGCGAATTAGTCTTTAAAGAAAAATATAGCAATCTAGACAACTATTATTTAAAACAGGAATTAAAGGGGTCCTAAGTTTTTTAGCCTATAGGATCATTTTTATGCAATACTTGGTAACTTTCCCAAGGTTGGGGTGATACACATAGTATTAGCGCACAAGTATATCCTTTACTACCCAATTACTATCTTTCAGTTTTTACTTAAACGTTCTAGTAGCTTCTAACTCGTGCTTTATGCGTGCACTACCCGTCCCTCACCTATGGTCCTGGAGGTGTTTAGGACCTCTATTTAAGGTGGTTCTAGACCGACTTAGGTTGCTAAAAAATGAGAAAACTAAGCGACAAACAAAAATTCAGATAGGACTGTCACATAAAGAGCAAATAGGGGCTCATGTTAACCTCCACAAGTAAACAGCAAATGCACGCAGCCCCAAAAAACAACTTTTATCAATTTAAGACCCTATAGGCAGGATATCTAGAAGAACATAAACAGAATATAAGACAACAATTTATTAAAGCGAGCAGTGGTACCTATCAATTTGCCTACTGATTTTGTTAAAACTCTGAATCTGGGAAAACTTCAAGCAGTACTAAATCACAATTCTTTTTAGCCCCAGAATTCCTATAAGTTTTCCTAAGTGATGACCAAAACAGAATCCTATAGGCATGGTATCTACAGCTGTTAGTCATAGACCTATAACATAGTTCATAAACGAGTTACTGATTTTAACAGATAGGTTTTTATCTCTTAGACTCTATAGGCATGCTTTCTAATTTGCAGAATTAGTTAACTCCTATAAATATGGTTTCTAAGTGTTAGAACGAATTTGTTTATTTCCTATATACATGCTTTCTAGTTTACAGAATTAGTTAACTCCTATATGCATGATTTCTAATTTACAGAATTAATTAATTCCTATAGGCATGATTTCTAGGTGCTGAAACTGATTTATTTACTTCCTATAGACATGCTTTCTACGTTTGAAAACTGATTTCACCCTATAGGCATGATATCTAATTGACTTTTATATCTCCTATAATCATGACCATCTATGTGAGCAGGAACTTTAAACAAATTGTCAGGCAAGTGTATTAAGTTACACAAATAATATCCTATATACATGATCTCTAATTGTCACGACCCAATTTCGGAGTCGTGATAACGCCTGTCGTGGAACCAGGCAAGCCGCCCTTTTTAACTAAGCTAAATTCAATTTCCAGTAAGTATACGATTTTTAAACGAAATTATTGATAATACTAAGAGTCTGAAGTTTAAAAACAATATTTGAAACAAAAATTTAAAATTTCCAACCCCGAATCCGGTGTCACTCAGTCATGAGCTACTATAACATAAAGCAAAGAAAAGGAGAAATGGACAACATTGTCTCAAAATAAAGAACAACAGGTAGAATAAGAAAGAGAATACGAGGTCGCGATCTCCAGCTGCTACCTCGACAACTCCAATGAAAACTCTGACAGCTGCTCAATATCCACTACCGGGTCCCGGTGTACCTGGATCTGCACACAAGCTGCAGGGGGTAAAGTGAGTACACCAACTCAGAAGTAACGAACCCAAACTATGGGCTGAGAGGTAGTGACGGACAAAACCTTAGAAATTACAATAAACAATATACAGAAATTAGGCATGCTAACAGTTTATCAGAATGAGTAAATATGCCAAGTATGCCAGTATAATTTACATGCCATCATGAAAATATATGTATGAAACCAGTGTGGATATGCACATAGTGCTCACCACCCTCACACATCAGCCCACTCAGTACCGTATATGGCTCTCAGGCCAAGGGAAAAGTCTATCCTGGAATGTACATAATCATTGGTGACCGTAGTCACTCCGTACTGAGGAAAAAGGTCAATCCGGCCCCACGGAGAAAGTCCATCTCCGGAATACAACACTCGGACAAGATCCATGTCCAGGGACGATCCATCCCTCACATAACATCCACTTCGGACACGATCCATGCCCAGGGAAGATCCATCTCTCATTATCAATGAGCTCATTGGGGGTGTAAAGACTCCGGAGGGGCCCTAGTGGCCCAAGCGCCATATCAAGCCAACAAAGGCGTGATTTAATATCACTGCAGTGTGCAGTCCGATCTCATAACTGTCTCAATAACAGGCTCTCGGCCTGTACTCTTCAGTCTCACTCATATGGATCATAGATGCATCCATCATCCAGAAACAATGATCAATATGCATATAATTAACACAAGATGAGACAGTAATATACGACCACTTGGGTCTCAGCATTTTCGGCATGAAGCCTAGCATTTATACTTAACATGGTTTCTAACATGTTCACAATTACCACATTAATAGAAGCACACATATCATCATGGAATAATCACTAAGGGGTGCCATGGGATAAGCCAGACCACAAATACTCGATGCACGCCCGCACGCCCATCACTTGGCATGTGTGTCACCTCAATTATAGTCATAAATCATTTAGCTCGGGGTTTCGAACCCTCAGAACCAAGTTTGGAAACGTTACTTACCTCAAAACCGGCTAAAATACTATTTCGCAGTGCCTTTGCCTCTAAATCCGGCCTCTGAGTGCTTCAAATCTACCAAGTTCAGATTTTTATCATCAAATTATGCTTGAGGAATGAATTCCAATTGAAAAGTACCAAATTTAGCTCAAATTCCGAAATTAGCCAAAACCCGACCCCCAGGCCCGCGTATCGGAACACGAAATTTTTATACCAAAATGTTCTTCATTATCTCACGAGTCCGTACATATAACGAACGCTAAAATCGGAGTTCGTTTGACCCCTCAAATTGATCCCTAAATGTCTCATAATCTCAAGCCCTAACCCCACCTTTTTCTACTGATTTTCATGGATTAAACACTGATATTATGTTCCTTAATCACCTATAATCGAGTTTTAGGGTCCAAAATACTTACCTCAACGAAAAACACTGATTTCCCCTCTTCAAAATCGCCTCAAAGCTCTTTTCCCGTTCAAAAATGGTGTTAAAATAGGTTATGGTCGTGGAGGGTTTAATTTAATACTGCCCAGATTTTTAATAAAATGGCATGTGTGTACGCACGCTCCCAGGCGCGTTCGCACAGTGTCCTTCCCACTCCCTCACGCGATCGCAGTACTGTGCACGCGATTACACAATGCATCAGTCACCCTTTCCCCCACGCGCCAAGACCCATGTGCGGTCGCACACACTCACCCGCGATCGCACTGCTTCCTTCCTCTCTACTCTGTGATCGCATTACTTCACCTGTGATCGCACAGAACAAATTTCGGGGCCTCACCAAACATACCTATGCGATCGCATATGACACCCCGCGATCGCATAAAGGAATTTACACCCTGCAACACACCAGCAAAAACAACAAATTTTTCAAGTCCGGAAGTGTTCTGTTAATCACCCGAAATCAATCCCGAGCCCCTCGGGACCCCAACCAAATATACCAACACATCACATATGATCATTCAAAATTAGTTGCATCCTCGGAACACCAAAACTAACATCAAAACACCAAAATCACATCGGGTTCAAGCCTAAGAACTTTGAAATTTCTAAAATCTACCAACGATGCCGAAACTATCCAAAACAACTCCGATTAACCTGAAATTTTGCAGACATACCCAAAATGACATTATGAACCTGTTCCAACTTTCAGATTTCCATTCTGACCCCGATAGCCTATTTTCCACTACCGACCGAAAATTACAAAAAACTAACTTTCGCCAATTCAAGCCTAATTCTACACCGGACATCACAAAAATATTCCGAACACACTTGTAAGTACCAAATCACCTAAAGAAGCTATCCGAACCATAAAATCTGCATTCTGAGGTCGTTTACCAATAAGTCAACTCTCAATTGACTTTTCCAACTCTAAGGCTATTTTTAAAGACTAAGTGACTAAATTCTCATTATAATTATTCCGATTCCGAACCTACTAAATCTAACACGTCAAGAACGATTTAACCAAGCTATGACGAGGCAATAACAGTAAATATAAATGCAGATTCTATGTAACGACCGACCGGGTCGTTACACTAATGCACATTGAGATTTGAAAATACGCATAAAACATGGATTCTTGATGCAGAATTGATAAACGACCTATAAACAGGATTTCTAGGATGCAAAGTATGAAACTTCAGATTTCACATGGTGAGACAAGATCCTATGAGCATGATTTCTAATGGTATGCACATAAAGAATCACCACAACAATCTATAGGCATGATTTCTACCCGAACCTGTCAAAGATATATAACAATCCCTCCCCAGCTTTTACTAATAACCCCATATCTATTTTTACAAGGATTATTACAGACCAATATGAATGAATTACATAAAGCTATTCATAACACTATAGGGAGCCTTAGCAGGCCCAACATCATCCGGAAGCCAGGCCTTCAAGCAAGCAAGTCTGATGTCCACAGGTAGTCCATCCATAATACACAAATGGGCTTCTGGTGTGTCAAAGTTCCCAAGGTCCTCAGGGACCTCTGGCAATGCTCACACCAGAACCTTTCTCAGAGAAATATTTGTACATGATTAGAAGACCAACCCCAGTGTGTCAGAGTTCGGAGGATTCTCATGGACCCTAGGCAGTGCTCACACGGGGGGTGGTAGGACCCTAGATAACTAAGAGTAGGAGTTTGAAAATAGTATATAAGGTTAAGGGAAAATTTTAGAAAAGCAATTTGATTTTTCAGAAGTGAATAGAAACAAGTTACAAGACTACAAACAGAACAGAACCACATTTCAGCAGATTGGTTCAGACATGGGTACCAATAATTAAACAATCACAACAAGAGCAGGAACACTTAAATTATAGACATAACTAAACATGGTCACAATTGAATCAAACAAGGTTTCACATTGCTAATGTTGACTTAGTTTATTAATCATTACAAGGTGGAATCATATAGACATTTATTAAGCAGAGAACATACTGAAGTTACAATAAGCAGAACAAGATAACATGAACTAAGACATAGCAACTAAAAAAGAAACAGAACATGAACTATATATCTGGCAGAAGCATGTTGGAATTTGAAGCACTAACCATACATACATGTGCGACAAAGAGGTAATAAAGACTAAAGCATACTAGTTAGAAAGTAAACTGGAAACATATAATAAACATGACATATCGAGGTTCGAAGTAATCTAATCATATAAGTCACAGGGAATAAGGACTGTAGCATAGTAGCTGAGAAAGAGATGGCCAGGAAACAAAGATCAAAACAGAAGCATGTTGATGCCTATAATAAACTGGCTACATAGCATATAGAATAGAACATGATAACAGAAATTGGGGCATACCGGTTAAGGAGATAACAAACAAGAAGGTGAAAGCAATTGGAATCCAAGAGTCTAGCCTTGGCTTTCAGTCGGCTAGATAGTGCAGCAAATTGAAGTGATAGAAAGAACTCAAGTTGTGTGATTATAAGTGTGTGAGTACAGGTTGGTAAGCATGAGCTTGTGTCTCATCCTGTCTTTGTAAGCATAGGCGTGTGTGTAGGTGTTTTTCTATGTTTTTAAAAATTAGAATGGTACAAGGTTTATATAGCATTCAACAGAGTAAACAAGTAAGGCAAGAAAAATTAACGGTAAATAAATAAAGTATGCAAATTAATTAACCAATCATTTAGGGCTAAACCCAATCAATTAGTAAGACAGAATCTGGGAAATATCCCTTAAATAAAGGAGAATCTCATACGAAATCAGTTAGCAGACATGATTGAAGCTAAATAAGGTAAGCAATAAACCTAAAAACCATTTATAGGTCGGTCAAAATAATCAATATCCAGAAATTAGGCCAGTAGCATAATTAAGGAAGGCGGTAACAATTATGAGTCACATATTAGGAAAGAAATAAATAAAAATCTTTCAGAGAGATATCAGTTTTAAAAGAAGTATAATTTCAAACCCTAATTAAGCACGTAAATCAATTAATTGGTTAACTTAACATAGCCAAAGTGAACGGGCAAGAACAATGAGATAAATAATCGAGCAATGGAAAAACTTAAGCATATCGAAACACAGAGATGAAACTCAAGCAAAGCAATTAGTCGAACAGTAAAGAAGAAAGGCCAGAATTGAGCATTTAAACATTTTTTAAAATATTTGCAGAAACCCTATTGAGAATCAAAACCCTAGCTTTAGAGGAAAAGTGAAATCGGTTGATAATAGTGGTAAAAAAAGAGAAGAAATAATCTTAAAGAAAAACTATTAAACAAACTCCAAACACTTCAGATCTAAAGAGATCTGAACCTATTTGGCTAGAAATAGTTAGGTTTGTACAAAAATTAAACAGAGGTAGAAAAATCGAGTTTTAGACTGGAGATTTGAAGCCATGAAAACACAAAAAATGATAATACACACAAACAATGGGTGAATACAGACGGATTTACCAAGACACTGAGGGATTTGAACCGAGTCTGTTCGAATCTTTTTGAGATTCCATCAATAACACGGAAGTCGAACAACCAGTAGAGATAGGAGTCCGGATATGGCCTTAGATCGAAGAGAAAACCCATGAATTGAAGGGGGTTCAGGTGACGGAGGACTAGTGTTAGGGAGAAGAGTGAGAGAGAGGAGAGGAGGAAAGGAATCAGGGGCGGCAGATTTTAGAAAATGAATAGGGTTTGGGGGGTTATGAGTTAATTAAAAAAAGTAATAATATCCTGGACCGTTGATCTCTGAGATCAATGACCAAGATTCGATCTGGAGGTTGGGCGGGTTTAAATATTGGGTTACTGGGTCGGGTTATAGGTTAATTTTAATTGGGCTGGGGGTGGCATTTGGGCTAAGGTCCGAAATTAAAGAGGCTATATGTTAAATACCCAATTAATTTGATAAAATAATTTAGAAAAATAGCTAATAAATGATAAAAATGATATTTATGCATAAAAATGATTACTTAATATTATAAAAATATGAAATGTCATTTTCTTGTAAAATAAAGTAATTATGCGCATATGGGCTATTATTGCAATTATAGCCTACAGATGTAAATAGGATTATGCATAAGATAATTAAAGCTTAATATAAATATAAATGATAAAATTAAGCAATAATATTATCATAAAACTATTTGTGATGAAATTAGAAATTATTTATATAATAGAGCTACTGGGATAAATTAATTAAAAATCATTTAAAAAATGCACAAATTATAAAAAAATATTAATTGATGCTCATGCATTGTTTTGAAGATATATATGCATTTTGAAAATATATATGGGAACAATTGGGTATCCACAGCTAGCAACAAGGTTACAGAAGATTATTGCATCTATCATAAGTGCAAATCAAGCTGGATTCATTCGGGGGAGAAGAATTGCAGATAACATTATCCTTGCCCATGAATTGGTCAAGTCTTATACAATAAAACACACCTCTGATAGGTTTATGATTAAGATTGATCAACAAAAGGCCCATGACTCAGTGGAGTGGATCTTTTTGGAACAGATAATGGATAATTTGGGATTCCCTACACAATTTATTGGCTGGATTCTTGAATGTGTCAAAACAGTCAACTATACCATATTGATCAATGGAGAGACCACCGTTCCTTTTGATGCAAAGAACAGACTTAGACAAGGGGATCCTATGTCCCCTTTTCTATTTGCTATTGTCATGGAGTACCTAAGCAGAAGTCTAAATGGACTGAATGATAATAAAGACTTCAAATATCATCCAAAGTGTGCTAGGTTGGGCATCACACGTTTAAGCTTTGCTGATAATCTACTGCTATTTGAAAGAGGTGACTTAGCATTAGTGACTGTTATGCATAGGTGCTTTAATTAATTATCACAAGCATCAGGTCTGCAAGCCAATCTGGGAATGAGTTCTATGTATTTTGGAGGGGTCTCTACTGCTGAAAGAAATAGAATCCTACAACATTTGAGATATGGACAAGGAAAGATGTCTTTCAAATACTTAGGCACACCACTATCAACCAAAAAGATCTCAATGATCCAGTGGCAACCTCTTATCTAAAAGATACAACAACAACAACAACAACAACCCGGTGAAATCCCACTAGTGAGGTATGGGGAGGAAATTGTGTACGCAGACCTTACCCCTACCTCGAAGGGGTAGAGAGACTGTTTTCGAAAGACCCTCGGCTCAAGAGGACAAAAATAAAAAAGGAGATAATATCAGTATCAAAAGATAGTGGCAATAATATCTTCATGGACAACTAAGAAACTGTCATATGCAGTAAGAGTACAACTAGTACAAAGTGTGATATTTGGCATCCAAACATACTGGGTTCAACTGCTGTTATTACCTGTTAAGGTGTTGAAGATTATTGATGCATATTGCAGGAGCTATATCTGGTCTGCCACCAATACCATCACTAAGAAGTCCTTGATCTCTTGGGACAAGATCTGCTCTCCTAAGTCTAGTGGAGGCCTAAATCTAATGAACATTCAATTGTGGAATAGAGTTGCTATCACCAAAGTATGTTGGGATGTGGAAGCTAAGCAGGATAGAATGTGAATTAGATGGATTAATTAATATTACATCAAAGGTCATCAATTTCTACAAATGTCAGTTCCTAAACAAGCCTTCTCGATCATCAGATAAGTTTTCAATGCTCGAGAAAATTTGAATCAGGTGCAGGGGAACAGCCATGAAACTAGTTTGATTAGGCACATAAATCTGCAGTTGCTGGGAGAAAGACCTCCGATGATGTGGAAATTTTTAATGTTTCAGAACATTGCGAGGCATAAAGCACAATTTACCATGTGGATGTTATTACATGGAAGGCTTCTCACTACATATGGGCTGCAAAAATAGGAAATGGAAATGGAAACACAATGTGCATTATGCCATGGCCATGATGTGTCACGACCCCAAATCCTAACAGGTCGTGATGACGTCTATCGTGGAACTAGGCTAGCCAACCATCACATTAATACGCATTTGTTCGATTATAATAATTCACAATTCGATAATAAACAACAAACATCGTATAGAATAATTTTCTTTAAGTCTTAGCGCCCCAATAATAGTCTAAACAACTCTAAACAAAACCTCCCAAGACTGGAGTCAACATGGTCACGAGCATCTGTGAAATAAAACTAACTCTACTAATGTCTTAAATAAAGTCTAGGAATTAAATGCTAAAACTAAATAAGGAAGGGAAATGGTGAAACTGTGGACGGTGGACAGCTACCTCGAAATCCCGGAAAGCTGTTGCTAACGAACAAGACAACTACTGCTCCAAATCGATACCTGAATCTGTGCACAGAAGCACATGGAGTAATGATGATTACGCCAACTCAATAATAATAAAAATAAATCACAGTCTGAGAAATATGAAACATACAGCACAGATACACCAATTCACAAAAACAGTAAAACACCAAGTCACCATAAAGTATTCATCAAATACATAAGTTCGAAAACCAATTTCCATAAATCCTTTAAAACAAGTATATTTTCAATATATATCAGTAAAACTCTCAGTAAAATCAGTTTGAAAAACAAAGTGAATCATAGTTCAAAAACTCAGTAAAATCATCATAAATCTGCCCCTTGGGCCATAATTCATTTCTCATAACAATAGCCCAGCAGGCAATACAATCACTCAGTATCAGCCCATCATGCAACCTCACCATCACTCAGTATCAGCCCATCAGGCATCACTCGCACTCAATAGGTACCTGCACTCACTGGGGGTGTGTACAGACTCTGGAGGGGCTCCTACAACCCAAGTGCTATAACAAGCCACATCATAGAATAGATCACTCACAATATTAGCTCGTAGCCTCACTCATATCATAGCATCCTCACAATATTGGCCCGCAGCCTCACTCAGTCAGACACTCTCAACATGCCCTTCATGCCATAAATATACCGGGTTCTCAACCCAAAAATAGTGTTTTATTTTCAATAAATAGTATCAAAATACTCTGAGTACCAAAACCATTATCAAGAAAAAGACTGAGCGAAAACCATAACATATCAAGTGAGGAAAATAGTAAAACAGCCCCCAAGGGGTGAACAGATCGGCACTAGGCCCCAAACATGGCTTACAGCCTAAATCATATCAAAATATATATCAATACTATTAAGTATAGGCTTAAAATTGGTTTCGCAACTCAATAGTTGCCTAAATAGGGAATATCTTTCCAAAGTTCCAAACTTTGCATTCCAAAACCCGTGAAAGGGTGCAGAGTCCGGGGTTTCATACCCTCAGGACATGATTTAAAGACATTAATTACCTCAAACTAGCCCAGAAACTCCGCATTACGCTTGCCTCTCGAATCCACTTCCGAATGATCCAAATCTACCAAGTCAGATTTTTATCATCAAATTATGCTAAAGGAATGAATTCCAATTGAAAAATATTGATTTTAAGCACAAAACCCGAAATCGGTGAAAACCCGAACCTCGGCCCGCATCTCAGAACTCGACAAATTTTATACTTAAATTTTATTCATCATCTCACGAGTCCGTACATATAAATAACGCTAAAATCGGAGTTCGTTTGACCCCTCAAATCGACCCCTAAAGGTCTCATAATCTCAAGCCCTAACCCCACCTTTTTCTACTGATTTTCATGAATTAAACACTGAGATTATGTTCCTTAATCACCTATAATCGAGTTTTAAGGTCCAAAATACTTACCTCTATGAAGAACACTGATTTTGCCTCTTCTAAATCGCCTCAAAACCTTCTTCCCGTTCAAAAATGGTGTTAAAATAGGTTATGGTCGCGGAAGGGTTTTAATTTAACTGCCCAGTTTTTTTTTTATAATTTACTCAGTGGTTCACATACCCTAAGGAACGTTCGCACAGTGTATCATTTTCTCCCTCACGCGATCGCACAGAATCGCCTGCGTTCGCACAGTGCTGACTCACCCCCACGCGCACCTGACCCTGTGCATTCGCACCACCTCCTACGAGATCGCACTGCCTTAACTCCCTCTGCTCTGCGATCGCACCTCCACACCTGCGATCTCATAGATAAATCTCATGGGATTCACCAACTGACCTATGTGATCGCATACAATACCCCGCGATCCCATAGAAGAAAATTATACCTGCAACACACCAGAAAAAACTGTTATTTCAAAAGTGTCCGTTAATCACCTAAAATCAATCATGAGCCCCTCGGGACCCCAACCAAACCTACCAACATATCATATATGATCATTCAAACTTAGTTTCACCCTCGGAACACCAAAACGAACATCAAAACACCAAAATCACATCGGATTCAAGCCTAAGAACTTTCAAATTTCAAAAATCCATCAACGATGCCGAAACTATCCAAAACAAATCCGATTGACCTGAAATTTTGCAGACATATCCAAATTGACATTATGAACCTGTTCCAACTTCCAGAATTTCATTCCGACCCTGATAGCCTATTTTCCACTTCCGACCGGAAATCGCCAAAAACTAATTTTCGCCAATTCAAGCCTAATTCTACACCGGACATCACAGAATTATTATGAACACACTCCTAAGTCCCAAATCACCTAACGAAACTATCCGAGCCATAAAATCCGCATTCTGAGGTCGTTTACCAATAAGTCAACTCTCTATTGACTTTTCCAACTATAAGGCCATTTTTAAAGACTAAGCGACTAAACTCTCACTACAACCATTCCGATTTCAAGCCTACCAACTGTAACACATCAATAAAAGTATAACCAACCTATGACAAGTCAATAAAAGTAATTATAATGCAGGTTCTACGTAACGACTGACCGGGTCGTTACATTCTCCCCCTCTTAAACAAAGGTTCGTCCTCGAACGAGTCTAGAAACATACCTGGAGTCTCAAACAAGTGAGGATATTGGCTCTGCATCTCCCGCTCGGTCTCCCAAGTAGCCTCCTCCCTCGGATGACCTCTCCACTGCACCTTCACTGATGCTATATCCTTAGACCTCAACTTCCTGACCTCGCGAGCTAAAATAGCTACTGACTCAACCTCATACGACATATCACCCTCGAGTTGAACCATGTTGAAGTCTAACACATGAGATGGGTCACCAGCATATTTCCTGAGCATCGACACATGAAATACCGGATGAACACTCGATAGGCTGGGTGGCAAGGCAAGTCTATAAGCCACCTCTCCAACCTTCTGAAGCACCTCAAAAGGACCAATAAATCGAGGACTCAAATTTCCTCTCTTTCCGAATCTCATAACACCTTTCATGGGTGATACCTTCAGCAGTAACTTTATCACCTTCCATAAATGACACATTCTTTCTTCTAGTTCCCGAATCTTTGACAGCTTGCTTCCATTTGGGCTTCAATAGTAGCCGGGTTCATGGAGCGAAGATGCCTCAAGAAACCATTTAACATTATTCGAGTCTTTTGAAGCCCGAACCTTCCGATCCGCGTAACTCTTCTGCCTAGACTGCGCCGTGCAAAGTCGCTCCTGAATCAACTTCACCTTCTCCAACGCATCCTGAATCAAATATATGCCCAATAACTTAGCCTCACCAGGCTCGAACCAACCGACCGGAGATCTACACCTCCTACCATATAAAGCCTCCTACGGGGCCATCTGAATACTGGATTGGTAGTTGTTATTATATGAAAACTTTGATAGTGGCAGAAACTGAGCCCATGAACCACCAAAATCAATCACACAAGCCCGTAACATATCCTCCAAAATCTGAATAGTCCGTTCCAACTGCCCGTCGGTCTGAGGGTGAAATGCAGTGCTCTACTCTACATCAGTACCCATACCTCTCTATACGGCCCTCCAAAACTGAGATGTAAACTGTGTACCTCTGTCAGAAATGATAGAAACCGGAACTTCATGCAACCGGACAATCTCCTTAATGTAAATACCAGCTAACCGCTCTGAAGTATAAGTAGTACTGACAGGAATGAAATGTGCATACTTGGTCAATCTATCCACAATGACCCAAATAACATCAAAACCCTTCGAAGTCCGTGGAAGCCCAACTACAAAGTCCATAGTAATCCGCTCCCACCTCCACTCCGGGATATCTAACCTCTGAAGTAACCCACCTGGTCTCTGGTGCTCATACTTGACATGCTGGCAGTTGAGACACCGTGTTACGTACTCAAAAATATCTCTCTTCATCCGCCTCCACCAATACTGCTGTCTCAGATCCTGATACATCTCCGTTGCACCCAGATGAATAGAATACTGCGAGCTGTGAGCCTCTGCTAATATCAACTCTCGAATACCCTCCACATTGGGAACACAAATACGGCCCTACATCCTCATAACTCCGTCATCACCAATAGTCACATCTCTGGCATCACCCCGATGAACTCTATCCTGAAGAACTAACAAGTGTCAGTCATCATACTGGCGAGCTCTAATATGATCATAGAGAGAAGACCGGGAAGCCATGTTAGCTAATACCCGCGGAGGGTCTGAAAAATCCAACCTCACCAACTGACCCGCTAAAGCCTGAACATCAAGTGCTAAAGGTTGCTCTGCTGCTGAAAGGTAAGATAGACTCCCCGAACTCTCGGCTCTGCGACTCAAGGCATCGGCCACCACACTGTCCTTCCCCGGATGATACAAAATAGTAAGATCATAATCCTTGAGAAGCTCTAACCATCTGATCTGACGCAAATTCAAGTCCTTCTGCCTCAGTAGATACTTCAAGCTACGATGATCAGTGAAATCTCACATTGTACCCCATACAAGTAATGCCGCCAAATCTTTAAGGCATGAAAAATGGAAGCTAACTCAAGATCGTGCACTGGATAGTTCTTCTCGTGCACCTTTAACTGTCTAGCCGCGTAGGCAATCACCCTACCATCCTGCATCAATACCGCTCCCAAACCAACTCTAGAAGCATTACAATAGACTATGTAAGCACCCGAACCAGTAGGCAAAACTAGAACCGGAGCTGTGGTCAATGCTGCCTTGAGCTTCTGAAAGCTTTCCTCACACTCTTCGGACCATATGAATGGAGCACCTTTCCGGGTCAATCTAGTCAAAGGCGACGCAATATAAGAGAATCCCTCCACAAAACAACGGTAATATCCCGCCAACCCAAGGAAACTCCTAATCTCAGTAGCTGAGGACGGTATGGGCCAACTCTGCACCGCCTCAATCTTCTTTGGATCAACCTGAATACCTTCACTAGACACCACGTGCCCCAAGAAATCTACTGAACCAAGCCGAAACTCATACTTGGAGAATTTTGCATAAAGCTTCTCCTCCCTCAATCTCTGTAACACAACCCTCAAATGCTGAGCATGCTCTTCCTGGCTACGGGAATAAACAAGGATGTCATCAAATAATACAATAACAAACGAATCAAGGTAAGGCTGAAACACGTTGTTCATCAATTGCATGAACGCGGCTGGGGCATTGGTCAGCCCAAATGACATAACCAGGAATTCATAATGACCATATCTGGTCCTGAAAGTAGTCTTCGGAATGTCAGAATCCCGAATCTTCAGCTGATGATACCCAGACCTTAAGTCAATCTTGGAGAACACCTTAGCTCTCTGAAGCTAATCAAATAAGTCATCAATACGAGGCAAAGGATACCGGTTCTTCATCGTAACCTTATTCAGCTGCCTGTAATCAATACACATATGCATGGAGCCATCTTTCTTTTTCACAAACAACACCGGTGCACCCCAAGGTGACATACTAGGCCGAATGAACCCCTTATATAAGAGTTCATGAAGCTGCTCTTTCAATTCTTTCAACTCAGCTGGTGCCATGCGGTAAGGTGGAATAGAGATAGGTTGCGTGTCTGGCACCAAGTCGATACAAAAATCAATATCCCTGTCAGGTGGCATGCCTGGCAGGTCTACAGGAAATACGTCCGGAAAATCTCGGACTACAGGAACAGAACCAACATAAGGAGTCTCACTACTAACATCCCTCACAAAATCAAGATAAGACGCACACCCCTTCTCAACCATACGATGAGCCTTCAAATAAGAAATCATTGTGCTAGGCACATGCTCTATAGACCCTCTCCACTCAACTATCAGAATTTCGGGCATAGCTAGGGTCACGGTCTTAGCGTGACAATTAAGAATAGCATGAAATTGGGATAACCAATTCATGCCCAGAATCACATCAAAATCGACCAAGAGTAAAATCAAGTCCACTCGGGTCTCCAGACCCCCAATAGATATAAGACACGACCGATACACACGGTCCACAATAATAGTATCACCCACTGGAGTCGAAACATGAACAGACGTAACCAAAGACTCACGGGGGATATTCAGAAAATGAGCAAAATAAGATGAGACATAAGAGTACGTGGAACCAGGGTCAAATAAAGCCAAAGCATCAGTGTGAAACACTGAAATAGTACCTATAATCACCGCATCTGAGACCATAGAATCAGGCCTAGCCGAAAGTGCATAGATACGTGGCTGGCCTCCACCTGCTCGACCTCTCCCTCTAGGGCGGCCTCTAGCTGCCTGACCACCACCCCTAGCTGCCTGGGTAGGTGATGAAGTGACTGGGGCTGAAGCCGAGGGCTGAACCCTATGCTGAGATAAACTACTAGGATGACAGGGACACTGCCTCCACTCATGACCGAACTCTCCATACTCATAACAACCACCTGGAACTGGAGATGAAAACTGACGAGAACACCTGCCACCATGATAACCACCAGACGAACCATGCATAGAAGAACCCTGATAAGATGATGACCTGGAAGAACTCTGAACTGGAAGGGCACTAAAAGATGAACGTCCCTGATAAGAACTGCGAGGACCCTGCCCCGAAGATACACCACTGTAAGCTGGGCGAACTGGCTGTGGAGGTCTAAATGGACGACCTCTGTTGTGCTGAAACTGCCCTCTAGAAGGGGAACCACTGAAGCTACTTGATCCCCGAGGCCTTTTGACCTCCCTCTCCTCATGCTCCCGCCTACGAACCGACTCAATGTCCCGAGCAATGTCAACTACCTGCTCAAATGTAGCTCCAGACACTCTCTCTCTCTGGTCATCAAGATCTGAAGCTGATAAATAAGACCATTTACAAACCTCCTAATCATCTCCCTATCAGTAGGGACAATCTCAGAAGCATGCCTAGCCAACTCGAAAAACCTCATCTCGTACTGAGTAACTGATAACTCTCCCTGGCGCAGTTGCTCAAACTGCCTGCGCTGCTCCTCTCTGTGGGACTGAGGAACATACTTCTCCAAAAAGATCGTGGAGAACTGCTGCCAGGTGATAGGTGTTGAACCAACCGGCCTACGTCTCTCGAATGACTCCCACCTAAAAGCAGCACCAGCAAACTGATAAGTAGCAAATGAAACTCCGCTGGTCTCCAAAATATCCGCAGTACAGAGCATCCTCTGACATTTATCCAGAAAACCTTGGGCATCCTCGCCCTATGTACCGCTGAAAGTCGAAGGCTGAAGTCTGCTGAACCTCTCCAACCTGCGCTGCTCATCCTCAGGCATAGAAGGGACCACATAATCCTGGACCGGAGCAACCGGCTGAGCTGGGGCTGCTCCCGGTGTCTGAATACCCCGTACAACCTGCTTAGGTGTCCGGGCAGCTGGAGTCTGATTGCCTCCCCCGGCCTGAGCTGTAGTGGTAGTAGTAGACATAGCAACTGCCTGAGCTAAACTGGAACACACCATCAATATCTGAGCCAGGGTCTCCTGAAGACCCGGAATAATAATAGGCACTGCCGGTTCCTGAACTTGTCCCACTAGAGAACCATCAGCGGGAACCTGATCCTGAACGATAGGGGGATCCTGTGGTACTATCCCAGCTGCTGCGCGGGCTGGTCCCCTACCTCTACCACGGCCCTGACCCCTTGTCTGGTCACCCTGATCGGTATTGCGTGTCCTCACCATCTGTGAGAGAATGAAACAACGTAATTTTAGATTTCAAGAATCAATAGATTGGCACGAAAAAGTTCAAGAAAGATAGAGATGTTTCCTAAGAGTTCTGCAGCCTCTCGAAGATAAGTACAGACGTCTCCGTACCGATCCGCAAGACTCTACTGAACCTGCTCAGGATCGTTGAGTCCTATGCAACCTAGAGCTCTGATACCAACTTGTCACGACCCCAAATCCTAACAGACCGTGTAGCGCCTATCGTGGAACTAGGCTAGCCAAGCATCGCATTACTACGCATTTGTTCGATTATAATAATTTACAATTCGATAATAAACAGCAAACATCGCATAGAATAATTTTCTTTAAGTCTTAGCTCCCCAATAATAATCTAAACAACTCTAAACAAAACCTCCCAAGACTGGAGTCAACATGGTCACGAGCATCTACAAAATAAAACTAACTCTACTAATCTCTTAAATAAAGTCTAGGAATGAAATGCTAAAACTAAATAAGGAAGGGAAATGGAGAAGTTGTGAACGCTGGACAACTACCTCGAAATCCCGTAAAGCTGCTGCTAACGAACATGACAGCTACTGCTCCAAATCGGTACCTGAATCTGTGCATAAAGGCGCAGGGAGTAATGATGAGTACGCCAACTCAATAGTTATGAAAATAAATCACAGTCTGAGAAATACGAAACACACAACACAGATAAAAAAATTCACAAAATCAGTAAAACACTAAGCCACCATAAAGTATTCATCAAATACATAAGTTCGAAAATCAATTTCCAAAAATCCTTTGAAACAAGTATAATTTCAATATACCTCAGTAAAACTCTCAGTAAAATCAGTTTGAAAAACGAAGTGAATCATAGTTCAAAAACTCAGAAAAATCATCATAAATCTGCCCCTCGGGCCATAATTCATTTCTCAGAACAATAGCCCATCAGGCAACCTCACAATCACTCAGTATCAGCCCATCAGGCAACCTCACCATCACTCAGTATCAGCCCATCAGGCATCACTCACACTCAATAGGTACCTGCACTCACTGGGGGTGTGTACAGATTCCGGAGGGGCTCCTACAGCCCAAGCGCTATAACAAGCCACATCATGGCATAAATCACTCATAATATTGGCCCACAGCCTCACTCATATCATAGCATCCTCACAATATTGGCCCGCAGCCTCACTCAGTCAGACACTCTCAACATGCCCTTCAGGCCATAAATATACCCGGTTCTCGACCCAAAAACAATATTTTATTTTCAATAAATAGTATCAAAATACTCTGAGTGTCAAAACCATTATCAAGAAAAAGACTGAGTGAAAACCATAACATATCAAGTGAGGAAAATAGTAAAAACAGCCCCCAATGGGTAAACAGACCGGCACTAGGCCCCAAACATGGCTTACAGCCCAAATCATATCAAAATATATATCAATACTATTAAGTATAGGCTTAAAATTGGTTTCGCAACTCAATAGTTGCCTAAATAGGGAATATCTTTCCAAAGTTCCAACCTTTGCATTCCAAAACCCGTGAAAGGGTGCAGAGTCCGGGGTTTCATACCCTCATGACATGATTTAAAGACATTACTTACCTCAAACTAGCCCGGAAACTATTCCGAAATACGCTTGCCTCTCGAATCCACTTCTGAATGCTCCAAATCTACCAAGTTCAGATTTTTATCATCAAATTATGCTAAAGGAATGAATTCCAATTGAAAAATATTGATTTTAAGCACAAAACCCGAAATCGGTCAAAACCCAACCCCCGGGCCCGTGTCTCATGACAAATTTTATATCCAAATGTTCTTCATCATCTCACGAGCCCGTACATATAAATAACGCTAAAAATGGAGTTCGTTTGACCCTTCACATCGATCCCTAAAGGTCTCATAATCTCAAGCCCTAACCCCACCTTTTTCTACTGATTTTCATGAATTAAACACTGATATTATATTCCTTAACCGCCTATAATCGAGTTTTAAGGTCCAAAATACTTATCTCTATGATGAAAACTGATTTTTCCTCTTCAAAATCGCCTCAAAAGCTTCTTCCGGTTCAAAAATGGTGTTAAAATAGGTTATGGTCGCGGAAGGGTTTTAATTTAACTGCCCAGGTTTTTTTTATAATTTACTCAGTGCGTTCGCATACCCTAAGGCGCGTTCACACAGTGTATCATTTTCTCCCTCACGCGATCGCACAGAATCGCCTGCGTTCGCACAGTGCTGACTCACCCCCAAGCGCGCCTGACCCTGTGCATCCGTACCACCTCCTACACGATCGCACTGCCTTAACTCCCTCTGCTCTGCGATCGCACCTCCACACCTGCGATCGCACAGAGCAATATCCTGAGCTTCACCAACTGACCTATGCGATCGCATAAAATACCCCGCGATCGCCTAGAAGAAAATTATACGTGCAACACACCAGCAAAAACTGCTATTTTCTAAGTCCAAAGTGTCCGTTAATCACCCGAAATCAATCCCGATCCCCTCGGGACCCCAACCAAACCGACCAACGTATCATATATGAACATTCAAACTTAGTTTCACCCTCGGAATACCAAAACTAACATCAAAACACCAAAATCACATCGGATTCAAGTCTAAGAATTTTCAAATTTCTAAAATCCACCAACGATGCCGAAACTATCCAAAACAACTCCGATTGACCTGAAATTTTGTGCACATATCTAAAATGACATTATGAACCTGATCGAACTTTCGGAATTACATTCCGACCCCGATAGCCTATTTTTCACTGCCGACCATCGCCAAAACTAATTTTCACCAATTCAAGCCTAATTCTACACCGGACATCACAAATTTATTCTGAACACACTCCTAAGTCCCAAATCACCTAACGAAGCTATCCGAGCCATAAAATCCGCATTCCAAGGTCGTTTACCAATAAGTCAACTCTCAGTTGATTTTTTCAACTATAAGGCTATTTTTAAAGACTAAGCGACTAAACTCTCACTACAACCATTTCAATTTCAAGCCTACCAACTCTAACACATCAATAACAGTATAACCAACCTATGACAAGTCAATAACAGTAATTATAATGCAGGTTCTATGTAACGGCTGACCGGGTCGTTGCATGATGAAAGCAGGGAGAATCTGTATGTTAATTGTGGGTATACCAAGAACCTATAGAGGAAGATCATGCACCAGATGCAACATGATTAAAAAATTACACATTCCTGGGAGCAACACCTTGAATGGAGTCTGCAGCATGCTAAAGGAAAATCCAAAAGAGCAAAGATATTTCGGATGGTATATGCTGAAATATCACATGTCATATGGATTGAGAGAAATCTGAGGATCTTTGAAAAAAGGGCTCGAGATTGGAATGCTATTGCACGTGAAGTAGGATACATATGCAACATTAGAGCTACTACTGGCATTTAGAGATTAGTACAAAGTTATATTTTTGTTTGAGTGTATAGATTTCATGTTACATAGGTGATAGAGTTGTAATGAGATAGCTAGTCGTGTAATCAATGCTATGGTTTTGTACAGTGTTATTGGTGATTAGTATAAAAGTGATTAATTACCAAAAGAAAAAAGAAGAACAAACATTTTTCAAAACTCTTTTTCAATCTTCTCCACTCTATTTCCCATCCCCACCAATCCTCATCAACCCACCCCACACCTCCACCCCAACCCCAAACCTCCCCTACCCCACCCCACCACCCCACCCCATGGTATCCCTCCCCACCCCATCTTAAAATAGAAATATTAATAAAAGTACGTTCTTTTAATGTTATAGATAGAGTACTTTCTTTTTCATTTCAACAAAATGCGTATTTTTTTCTCAGGATGTAGAAAATGTTTTATTTCAGTTCAACAAAAAAAAAAATATTTTCTTTCATTTCATGATTGTTAAAATATATTTTCTTTCATTTCAATAAAATGATGTATTAAAAAGTATTTTTTTTCCTTTTAACAAAAAAGTACTTTCTTTTCATGATTAAGAAGTATTTTCTTTCATTTCAATAAAATGATGTAGTAAAAAGTATTTTCTTTCAGTTAAAAAAAAGTACTTTATTTTCATGATGTATGAGAAGTATTTTTTTCATTTCAACAAAATAATACAAATTAAAGTATTTCCTTTCATTTCAACAAAAAAAATACTTTATTTTCATGATCTAAAACTTATTTTCTTTTATTTCAATAAAATTAGTACTTTCTTTTCATGTTGTAGAAAGAGTATTTTTTTTCAACAAAAAAAGAAGGCTATTTTCGTTTTAATTATGGAACACCAATTTCAACGTTGTTTTTAGGTGAAAAAGTAAAGAAAATATTAGTTCCTTTGGATTTGTGTAACTTTCGAAAGAATAATTAAAATTTTGAAGAAAGTAAAGTTCAGAAAAAAATGGGTATTTGGAGGGGAGGGGGAGGAGGGAAGAGCGCAGGGAACATGGGGATTTGGGAGAAGGGGGTGAAGAGAGTAGTATAAAAATTATTTTCTAAAAAGTATGTTCTATTCTCTGCCCCGGTTCGGAGGTGTGAACGGTTGACTTTGAGAAGTACGGGGAGAGGTAGAGGGCGACCTAAGAAGTATTGGGGCGAGGTTATCAGACATGACATGGCGCAACTTCAGATTTCCAAGGACATGGCCCTGGATAGAGAGATGTGGAGGTTGAGCATTATGGTTGTAGATTAGGGGGTTTTATTTTTAATTTTTAGTATTACCATAATTATTGTTCTTCCACTTATTTGTTGTCGCTTACAGTGCTGATATTATTTGTTTGGTTTCTGTTGTTGTTACAGATCTTTTGTCTTTGAGCTGAGGGGCTCCCGGAAATAGCCTCCCTACCTTTCGGGATAGGTGTAAGGTCTGCGTACACTTTACCCTCCCCAGACCCCACTAGTGAGACTATTACTGGGTTGTTGTTGTATTTTCTATACTCTAACCAAACACTAGAAATATTTTTCAAAATTTTTTTTTCACTCACTAACCAAACAAGGAAAAATAAGTGATAGGAAAATATTTTCAAGGAAAACATTTTCCATGAAAACATTTTTGATCATACCAAACACACCCTAAATCAACTTTAAATTTGACTTTTAGGTTCAATTTCTCGATTTTTGTTTTAAAAGGGAAATAATTGCTTTTCGTCCCTGTGTTATTACCTAATTTCAGTTTTGATCTACGATATTGGGCTTAGCATATTTAACCTTTTGATAAGATAAAATGAATTCTTATGGTCCTATTACTAATGGAGGCTAACAGTGCACCCAGAATGTTGACTACTGCAAAGGGCAATTCGGGTATTACATCTATAACTCTTTAGAAACAAACCTAATTATATGGAAAAAACTACTCCTCTCATTTTAGTTTATGTGAATTTCTTTGCTTTTTGAGAGTTAATTTAATTAATCTTTGAAATTAAATTGGATTAATTAACTCGATATTTTAAAGTTAGAATTTAGATATTTAAAAAATACAAGAAAAGTAATATAACTTGCAATTCTTCTCATGTCAATATAATGAAAAAATACATTAAAAAATATTGGTCAAAGTTTATACAATTTAAATCTCGAAAAGTAAAAAGATTCATATAAACTAAAAGAGAAGGAGTAGAACTCTTTCCGGCATGTAAAAGAACATAAAAGAAAATTAATTGGATTAGTTTTACACATGTATTTATCTTACACTAGAAAAATAACTACTTCATTCGTCCCAAAAAAAATCTTAAGCTAGAAAAATAACTACTTCATTCTTCTCGAAAGAAATCGTACAATCGGATTTCGAGGGTGAAACTTTTTTGTCTAGAGTTGGACTTACCATAAATAGCAACTACAAATTACAAAATTAAACTTTCTTTTAAAACTTAGATGCTCTAGATAAACTATATGTAATAGATGCTCTAAATATCATAATTCCTTAAAGTGGAGCCGAAGCTTGGGTGGATTTTGATTTAGACCATTTTGAACCACTTCTTTCACAAAGGGGAACAATGAAACTTTGTCAATTGAGAATCCAATTGAGTGGCCAATAATGCAAAAGATAATGACATGTCCATCAAGATATAAAGGCGATGTTGGCTCGCATTAAAAATGTGGTCTAGTAGTCAACGGAACAGAGTATAAACTTTGGAAATTAAGGTCCTAATCTCAATAAAAAGGTAACGTCTATTCGGCGAAATACTTGAGGTAAGCACAAGTTAGATTAGACTTCACCGTTATAAAAAAAAAAAATAAAGGTCATCTTGGCACATATCTAGACCGCTCATTCCAGAATTTTTTTCAGCCATTTAGTATCTGAAATGGACTAATTCGATTAGTTTGAGAGGCTTTTGCATCCGTACTCATTTTTTGTACCACATTTTAATTTATACTCGCTTTGTAAAAGAAATTATATCGGTACTCGTTTTTGCGCATAACTTCAGCATGCGGGGCTGAAGTAGCAAAGGCAATCACGCAAAACTTCAGCATTCTAGTAGACGGGCATGAAGTAGCTTGCAAACTTCAGATCTAGAGCAGAAGTTGTTGTCTTGTAAATGGGGAACTTCAGCATAAGGGGCTGAAGTTCTCCAGTTATAAAAATAAAAACTTCAGCATACGGGGCTGAAGTTCTTCCAGTTACACTAGGGAACTTTGTCTTTGTAACTGGGGAACTTCAGTATACGGGGCTGAAGTTCCCCAGTTATAAAGACAAAAACTTCAGCATATTGGGCTGAAGTTCCCCAGTTTACAGAGCTGAAGTTTTATCTTTGTAATTGTCTTTATAACTTGGGAACTCCAGCTCTAAAGCTGAAGTTTTGTCTTTGTAACTGGGGAACTTCAGCCCCGTATGCTGAAGTTTTGTCTTTATAACTGGCGAACTTCAGCTCAGCGAGGGAAAGGGAGCTAAAGTTATTTATAAAGTGGGTACAAGTTAAAATTTTTTTAAAAAAAGGATATATGTTAAATGGAGACGACCAAATAGGATACCCGGACAATTTTTACTTAGTTTGAATTCCCGCCAAATAAGCCCACTAACGATATAAAACAGCCCGTACTAAAGAAATTCTTAATTTTAAGAGCTCGTTATCAGCCATCTAACTAGAAGCGGAGGGTCTCAACCATCCCACCATATCCTCCAATGATTAATTGTCATTTACTCTTGTCTCTATCCAGCCGCTGAGGTAGAGTGCGAGATATGATTTCGGTCGAATCCAGTAGTTTTTGTTCACACAATATATTTATCTTAAGAAATTCATTGAATATGTATAACTTATCAATAACTTAAAATAATTATAATTTTGAACTTATAAAGTTAAAATCCTCGCTCCACATCTGTTTCTGTCGCTCCTTATTATTACCATACATCCCCTTTTGTCATAACTTTCTGGTTTCTGATTTTACACCACTTACTACTATTGCTTCATTTTCTTGTGTGAAATCAATATTTTTAAAAGTCAATTTCTAACACTTGAATCTGTCCTCTTCTTGGGAGTTATCCTTTTTGGTTGTGCTCTTAAGAAAAAGACCATTTAATAAAATTAAGACTTAATTTCATTTCTTTTATTTTGTTTTATTGTTTACTGTCTTAGGACATAAAAAGTAAAAGGACTAAAGGTAGAAATTAAGAAATTGAATGGTGGCTCACCAAAGGTAGAAAATTAATGGTAATTTGATTCTTTATTACTTTTAAGAGGAAGGAATATTAGAGAAAAGGACTTCTAAACATTCCACAATTTCTTTAAATTTTTAAGTGGAAGAGTTAGCAAAGCAGAATTATTCATCACGTGCCAAACGCGCGACTGTCACATAAGAGACAATTTTTGAAAAGGAGGGACATATTCTATCTAGTTTTATAACTTAAAGGATGTAATATGTTATACTATGAAGTATCATAGGAATATTAAATTATTAATACGAATATTTGTTGAAAAATCCAAACTTTTACTGCAATTCATATTATTCCTTACTCTTGTTATTAGAGTTCTTAAAAGAGAGAAAATTGTGAAGGGTCAACAAAGAAGAAGAGAAAGTCAAGACTGAATCTGACCAAAAAAACATAAAAAAATCAACTCAGTAAAATATAGTAACTCAAACCTATTACTAGTAAATATTAATCATCCATTGATGTTGCTTTAAAAAAAAATGCACAAGTACCCCCTGACTTATACTTGAATTTTTAACTACATATTTTATCTTTGCGAGAATTCTATTACCTTTCTAAACTTTATTTAAATGGAATTAGTATACCCTTTGAGTTGATGCGGCAGAAAAGAGTGTATGTCTCTCTTTGGGAGAGTAAGAAAGACAGAGAAAGTTCAAATTTTATTTATATAACATTTTTTATAAAATACTATTTTCCTATTTTTCTTTCTCTTGGTTTTCTTTCTCTTTTCCTTTTCTTTCCTCCAGTTTCTTTACTTATAGACTTGGCCGGAAATTAGGTCCGGCATTCTCCATATTCTTCGGCGAAATCGAGTGCAGATTTTATTCTTTATGTTTTATTTGTTGATCTAGAATTTTGAAGAGAACGAGGAAGAAGAATTTAATTGTTGATTGTTGATTTCCAGAAAGTTTTCGAGGAGTTCACTGTTTTTTGATCCCTCACCGGAATAAAATTGCACCGGAAAAAATAAAGTCTTTGAAATTTCGACCACCATTTTCAGCTTATATTCGTATTTTTTTCTTTTACTCTTTCTCCCACACATAAATTACACTTTCAAGAAAAATTTATATATATAAAGCAAAACACGCTCAGATTGGAATAAAAATCTGTCTCCAGAAAAAAAATTCGCTGGAAAAAATGAAGTCCTTAAAATTCAGACGACCACCATTTTATGCCGCCGATGACCAAAATAAAAAGAAAGAGAATGAAATAACCAAAAAAATGAGAATAATAAGAAATAAGAAAAAAAGATAAGAAAAAGAAGAAAGAATAAAAGAAGTACTAAATATACATGTAGCAGCGCGTGTAGTTCATCACTTGCCAAAAGTTTGGTTGTCTGATTTTAGGGTGGTATATATTCCCTTTGAAAAAAGTTTAGGGGGGGGGGGGGTAATAGGATTTCCGCAATGATAAAGTGTGTAGTTGGAAATCGGGGTGTAGATCAGGGGTACTTATTCATTTTCCCTTTAAAAAATCTAATTTATTTAATTAGGAGAATATTTTAAATTATGAACAAAAAAAAATTGACCCTTCTATATAAACTAAAACTATCAGCTTCATGGTGAATAACTCCTAACCTTAAGATCTTACCGGTAGAATGGATGGATTTCTCCCCTTTTAATTAGAAGTCGCAAATTCGAGCTTTAAAAAAAATCGAGTAGGAAGCATTTCTCCCTTTAAAGGTTCTTACGCGACGCGAATCTGAATTAATCGAGTTAATGAGTTTCAGATGCCGATTGATTATATCACAAAGAGATACAAAAGAAAAACTCCTTAAGATATTCAATCCTCTCTAGACTTTCCAAAGAATTTGAATGGTAAAAGCCCTTTGAGCATAGAATTTGATAGTACTAAAGGTTGCTTATTGATTTGAAAAAAAGTGACACGTGCACAAAATATCCTGCATTCACGCAGGATTGAGTGAAGGACCACACTCTAGGAGTGTGATATAGACAGCCTACGCTGGTACAAATATTATTGACTGATTTCACGAATCGAACCAGTGACCTAAAAAATATAGCAACAAATCTTTTTTTCAAAAAAAAAAAAGGAATAATTAATTGCTAAAATTACACTTCATATAATAAGAATCCAATCTTTCTTCTATTAGGGGTAGCTACAAATTGCTGGAGTCCGGAACCCAATTATTGGATTTCTGGACAAAAGTGACGTTAATGTGTGGAAAAAAGAAGAAGTTACATCTCTATATATAACACGGTAATATACCGCGCTATAGATATATAGCGCCCACATTTAACGCGTTATGCACTGACGATTTGACTGTCAAGTATAGCGCATGAAAATACAGCGCTATACCTTTTTTCTTAAACCCTTTTTCTTCCCCACGATCAGAACACTCCTCAACCCCCATTTTTTTATTTCTCCCAATACCACGGTCCCCCCACCCCTTTCTTCTTCAAACAAAATTTTGTGGGCCCCACCCGTCACACAAAACGCCAAGAACGTAGGTCTCACATCGTAGCAAGGATCGTGTTATTGTAGTTTCATTGTTTCAGACTCAAATTTTCAACTAATTCACTTTCCAAGAATCATAAATCGAGGTATTTCGATTTATTTTATGTCGAAATATGTATAATAATGCATATTAGTTAACTTGAATGTGTTTCCATGTCGTTTTGTGTTTTATTTGGGAAACTAGTATGATATATTTATCCGGACATAGATATTAGTGTTCTAAAAAAAATGTAAAATTGAGAAATAATTTTTTCTGTTAATAAAAATATTAATTAATATCTTTTACTGTTTTATATGTATTTTTGTAAATGTTATGTGATTAAAATGTATTTGTTGTTTATATTTACTTTAGATTATTTATTAGCGTAGTAAAATGTAGAACTGTCAAGACCCAAATTCCCCTAACCTTAGGGATCGTGATGGCGTCTAACACCACACTTGCTAGGAAAGTCAATGTTAGAGTTCGCTCAACTATTTCCGTTAATTAATCATTTAAACAGGATAGAACAATTTTAAATTAAACTCGATCTAATGACTTTCAATAAATAATTTCAAATATAAAATAAATAAACAATAAATTAAGCAAGCCACGAACTAATTAAATAAATCTAGAACTACCCTAAAATCGGTTGTCACAATTCACGAACTACGAAAGAATACTACAATTACTGGGCTGAAAGAAATAGTGTAACTGTTCTGAATATACTAAAACCGTTTTATAAAAATAGGTGAAGACTCTCGGGATCTGCGAACGCCGCCAGATATACCTCGTGTCTCCGAATGAATAGATGGCTGCTATAAAAATCTCTACTGCTGGCTAGTACCTGGATCTGCACAAAAGAGTATAGAGTGTAGTATTAGTACAACCGATCCCATGTACTGAGTATGTCGAGCCTAACCTCGACGAAGTAGTGACGAGGCTACCGCGAGGCTTTAGCAATATAACATGTGACAGTAATATATGAAGCAAGAACAAATAATTAAATACTGCAACGACAATAAAATAACTTAGCCGCCTTTTCCAGGTCTCAGCTATAACCAATTCTCAAAAAAAATTCCAAGTTTCCAAACTTTAACTTTAAATAAAAGTAGTGCCAAAAATATGAAGAATAGTAAAAATAAACATTTAAGCTTTTCAAATCTTTATTTTCTTTGAAATTCAGTAAAAATATAAATGTTCTCCCTTATTGCTCCTTGTTGCGGCGTGCAACCCGCTCCACCTATCCACCCTTATTGCTCCTCCCTAAATATATCACGCTTATTACTCCTGTTGTGGCGTGCAACTCGATCCCACATGTCCACCCTTATCACTCCTTGTTGCGGCGTGCAACCCGCTCCCACCAGACATCTCATATCAATTTACTCATACATTTCACAATTCACACCAAGACTTTCACAATATTTTTGTTTCAACAATTGCAAACAAAAAACAGTATAGCTCGTAAGCTTTAATCAATATCATTCCATAATAAAACCAGCCAGAATATATGTAACCACCGTAACACTGTCAACCCAACTCAGTCTTTATATACCATGACAGAATCAAGAAAACAGCCAACACTTTTAACACACTTACAACAACAATTAGAAATAGATCAATGAAACCAAATAACCACGTGAACCTCAACAATCGCGACACAGTTAAACTGCATTTCTCACAACTTCCTCAATATTATCAAAAAAGAAACCGACAAGAAGATAAATATATATATTACATACCTCGTAAAAAAAATGCCAAACCGCTCAACTGTTTTGTACCACAAGGTAACCAGCTAAACAACCAATACTCTTTCCAAAATAACTACCACAATATTTAACAACAAAATAACAAGGCCAAGTAGTCATAGAAATAATAATGAACATAGAACAATTAAGACAAGAATCAATTAAGTTAGAAACGGGAAAGGGATCATGCTTAACAGGCAATTTGGTGGTGCATAGATGCTCGTTACCTCACCTATACACCACATACATGCATTTCACACAGCAAACAAGTGAGGATTCTTATTCCCTCAAGTCAAAGTTAGACCAAACACTTACCTCAATTTCGTAGGCTACTCACTGCTCAATTATAGTTTTTCCTTTAGAATCTTGCTCTAACTTACTCGAATCTAATCATAATTAACTCAATATCATAAATTAATGCTAAAGGAACTAACTTTATCAAAAAACATAATTTGTCACGACCCAAAATCCCTAAGGTCGTGATGGCGCCGGACATCAATGTCAGGCAAGCCAAATCATTAATTAATTAAAATAACTTTCCGGTTTTAACATTTATGAAAAATATTTCCGTTCACTTTACTACATGAAAATTCAAATAAAAGTCTGTTAATTAAAAATAGTTCTTTAAAGATTTCGCTTAAGCAATTATATCCCAACACATATCCCAGAACCCGGTGTCACTAGTACATGAGCAATTTCTAAGAATTCAACAATCATTACAAGCCTGTTCGAAATACAACTGGACAAGGAAATTTAAATAAAATAAATACAGTACGAAGGAGAATCTATCCGCTGCGGATCGCCTCTGGATGATGCAGCTCGCCAAGTCTCTGTATCCTCCAAATTGCTATGAAAGTACTTGTGCAATAAAATGCACAGCAAGTGTAGCATGAGTACAAAAACAACGTGTACTCAGTAAGTCGCGCGTCTAACCTCAGAGAGGTAGTGACGAGATGTCAAATTTGACACTTACTAAAGGTCAATTTAAAATATTTAAGAGTGACACTAAGCATGGTTTTATCATAGACAATTTATAAAACAGGATTTAAACATCTTACAACTCCGTTCACATTTAACATTTCATATCTTCGTCATATTAACAATTAATCAACATGGTGATTTAATCAAATAATAATAAATCAACGGAAGGAACAACTTCTTCCAAAAGTCTTTTTAATAACTTTAAATCCATGTCATTTCAATCGACAATTTAACATTTCAGGCCAATAATCAGGCAAATATCATAGGAACTACGTAGCAAATATCATGCGCATGCAATGCCGAGGGTCGAACGGCGCGGATCAACAATAATAAACTGTGCACTGCCGAAGGGTCGATCGGCTCTAACCATAGATGCATCTATCTGCCCCGCTCGCGAATCGATCATGCAACGCGGTTAACATAATACGGCTAGCCTGCACGCGAATCATACATGCGACTCACGTGCTCATATAAATACATACACAAATACAGGGTCTTCCTGCTCGCGAATCACTCAAGCGACTCAGGCACCCAAAGTTATACATATCCACATAATAAATTCGTATTTTATCAAGAAAATCATTTTTCTCAGGAAAGTGGTAAAATCTTTATTAAAAGAAACATGAAATATAGGTTTTGAAATATTTGTTTTTGAAACTCATTTTTCAAGTTTAGTGATACTCCATGATACAACCCAGTCCAGGTACACATATATTCACAGCGAAAACAATTCTCTTTTTAGAAGGTTAACAATATGAGCTCTAGATTTTTCTTAGACATTAAATTACGTTTTCGGTCATATTAGCAGTTTAATATTACATGCAGGGTTACAGGTACACACATAAGGCATGCTAGTGGGTCCTAGGCTACCCGGACATGGCATAATAGTAGCTACGCACGGAATCCCGTCACCTCGTGCGTACGTAGTCCCCCGAAGATAATAGCATATACTCAATTAATTCACATAGGGGGACGATTCCCCCTCACAAAGTTAGAAATGAGACTTACCTCGCTCCAAAATTCCAATACCGGTTTCCAAGCCCTTCCGATGACTCCAACGGACGCACAACGCTCCGAAACTACCACATAACGGCAAAACAATGAAAATTCATCATAATACTCGCAACAAATTCAAATTACATACTTTCCCAACCCCGCTCAGAGAAATGACCAAAATGCCATCGGGCCCACGTGCCCGGAATCCGAAATTTCTCGAAGGTACATTCTACCCATAGCTTTACTAACTCAAATATATAATTTACTCAAATATTCATGCTCAATTCGTGGCTAAAATCCAAATTTATGTTTTCTAGGTTTTTCTTCAAAAACCCCAATTTCCTACCAATTTCCATGCCTAATCCATGCATATAATCTTGTATTTAACTTACAAACGGGAGGAATTTACTTACCTTGACAATGCATGAACGAATCCTCTCTTGAAGCCTCTCAAAATCGCCTAAGCCATGAGAAAAATGAAGACAATGAACCAAATTTCTTGTTTTAAAACATTCTGCCCAGGCCGATTTCCGCACCTACGGTCCTTCCTCCGCACCTACGATCCCGCAGGTGCGACCAAATCTCCCGCACCTGCGGTTTCCTCAACTTCAGCCCAAATTGCACATGCGCCCCACTGCCCGCACCTGCGGCTTCGCAATTGCGGAATATCCATCGCACCTGCGGTCCCCAGCCAAGCCTGCCCACACTCGCACCTGCGGCCAAATCCTCGCAGGTGTGAATCACACCAGATGACAACAATCTTCACTTCTTCAAACTTCAATTCTTGATCCGACAATCACCCGGAATCCACCTGAGGCCCTCGAGACCTCGTCCAATTATACTAACCTGTCCCAAAACATAACACGAACTTGCTCGAAGCCTCAAATCACATCAAACAGCGCCGAAATCACGAATCACACTCAAATCCAATTCTTTAAGAACTTAGAATTTCAAACTTCTACATCTAATGCCGAAACCTATCAAATCACGTCCGATTGACCTCAAATTTTGCGCACAAGTCATATTCAACATTACGGACCTGCTCCAACTTCCGGAATCGCATTCCGACCTCGATATCAAAACTTTCACTTTCGGCCGGATTTCTCAAAAACCTTCAAATTTCTATTTTTAGCCAAATGACCCCAAAATGACCTACGAACATCCAAATTCACTTCCGATCGCGTTCCCAATTCCAGAATCACCATACGGAGCTATTCCCAGACTCGAAATCCCAAACGGACATCAACCCCACTGATATGCACTTCAAGCCCAAATTCATGAAATCCTTCTAAAATGCTAACTTCCACAATATACGCCGAAACGCTCCCGGGTTATCCAAAACCCGATCCGGACATACACCCAAGTCCGAAATCATCATACGAACCTACTGGAACCTTCAAATCCTGATTCGGAGATCGTTTACTCAAAATTCCAATCTTAGTTGATTTCTTCAACTTAAGGCTTCTGAAATGAGAATTTTCTTTCCAAATCAATTCTAAACTTCCTGGAATTCAATTCCGACCACGCTCATGGGTCATAATACCTGAAATGGAGCTGCTCACGACTTCAACCTGCTGAACGTCGCGCTAGAGCTAAAAAATGACCGGTCTGGTCGTTACATAATTTTTCCTAAGTTTTCTAAAAAAAAGTGAAAACCCGACCCCGGGCTCGCATGGTCTAAACTCGGGGTTCGGATAAAATTACGTTTACCCATTCACCCACGAACCCAAATATACAATTAGTTTCGAAATCCAAACTCAATTCGATAATAAAATTTCTATTTTTACATAATTCCCTAATTCTACCCAAATTCTCAATTTTTTACCATGAAAATTCCTAGTTTTTTTTATTTAAAAGTGATGAAAAACAATAAGGAATTAAAAAAGTAAGGTTTAGAATTTGTTACTAATAACTTGGGGATGATATTTGGTGAAAGAAATTCGTTCCTAGGGCTAAAGGTTCGAAAATATGAAGAAGATGAAGGTCTGCCCGTTTTTAAAAGAGTATATATTGCTGGGCATTTATTCTATGTGTTCGCGTGCCTTGGCCGCGTCCGCATAGGCTTAATCCCCCAGGCCTACGCGTTCGCGAGCCACAGGCCGCGTTCGCATAGTGCATTTGGTTCCCAGCCCCTAGCTCTCTTCCTACTCTATGCGTTCGCGACTAACCTGGTGCGTTCGCGTAGATTAAACTCCCAAGGCTCCGCGTTCGCACCTAGGCCTATCCGTTCACATAGTGTAAACCATCCCCCTTCCCTGTTTATTAAGTGTGTTCGTTTGGGTTACCACGCATTCGCATAGTGTATTTTACCAGACACCAAAAACCGGCAAATGCACCAGATTTTCTAAGTCCTTAAGCACTCCGACGCCTATCCGAAACTCACCCGAGCCCTCGGGGCTCCAAACAAAACATGCACGCAAGTCTAAAAATATTATACGGACTTGCTTGTGCGATCAAATCATGAAAATAACATGTAAAACCATGAGTTAAACCTCAAAACTCATCATTATCATCAAGAACACTTAAAGTTCGTAACTTTTCAACCGGATATCCGAATCACGTCAAACCAACTCCGTTTTTCACCAAATTTCACAGTTACCTTTAAATACCATAACAAATCTGTACCGGGCTCCAGAACCAAAAATACGGGCCCGATACCAATGATTTCAAACATTAATTCCTTTCTTTATTTCATACATATTTCAGCAAAATAATTTCTTTCAAAATTTGATTTCTAAGGCTTGGGAACTCGGAATTCATTTTCGAGCATACGCCTGAGTCCCATATTTTACTGCGGACCTTCCGAGATTTTCGGAACACAGTTACGGGTCCATTACTCAAAATGTTGACCAAAGTCAATATTAATCAAATTTTAATTATAGAAATCACTATTTCTCACATTTTCACATAAAAGCTTTCCGGTTTCACGTCCGGACTGTGCACGCAAATTGAAGTATTTAAAATTAGTCTTTTTATGGCTATTAATCATAGAACGAAGTCTAAATTCATAAAATGATCCCTTGAGTCATCACAAGAACCTTTTAGCGTAGTAAAATGTAGAGCCTTTTAGCGTAGTAAAGTGTAGAGTATTTTAGCGTAGAATCCCTGTAGTTTAAGTATCTCTTATACTGGTAGATAAAATACAAACTTTGTACAATTAAATAATTAAAAATTAATAATTTAAATTATAAAACAAACACACAAAATTATAAAAATATTGAATTTGACACACATAATTATTCATGATAGTTTGGTGCTACTGGGACTCAAATATCGAGCCTGGAACCCATAGGTATATACTATGTCCAATCAAATAATTAAAAATTAATAATTTAATTTATAAAACAAACACACGAAATTATAAAAATATTGAATTTGACACACATAATTATTCATGATAGTTTGGTGCTACTGGGCCTCAAATATTGAGCCTGGAACCCATAGGTATATACTCTATCCTATCAAATAATTAAAAATTAAAAATTTAATTTATAAAACAAACACACGAAATTAAAAAAATATTGAAATTGATACACATAATTATTCATGATAGTTTGGTGCTACTGAGCATCAAATATCGAGCTTGGAACTCATAGGTATATACTATGTCCAATCAAATAATTAAAAATTAATAATTTAATTTATAAAACAAACACATGAAATTATAAAAATATTTGAATTTGACACACATAATTATTAATGATAGTTTGGTGCTTCTGGGCCTCAAATATTGAGCCTGAAACCCATAGGTATATATACTCTGTTCAATCAAATAATTAAAAATTAATAATTTAATTTATAAAACAAGCACACAAAATTATAAAAATATTAAAATCAGGATAGCTTGGTGCTACCGGGCCACATATATCGAGCCTGGAACCCAATAGATATATATATATACTTGTCCAATTAAATATTGTATAACTCAAAAAATTAATTATTTAATTTACAGATTAAACATATAATTAATGTTGTTTAATTTATAGTTGACGACATGGACGTGCCGCCTATACATCCAGGCCCTTACTCCGCTGGGCTATTAGTGCTACAAGGCGATCATAGGTCCGCCCACGTATGGGAGGAAGAGTTACTGTCCCAGACTCTCCGTCCTAGGAGAGTGGACGACCTCTGGGATTTTTTGAGGGACAAAGATCTCCATCATCGTGTAGTCCAGTGCCTGCATGTGTTTCAGATCGGGCAGCTAAAGCTCGACTGGGCTTTGATCACGGCGTTGATTGAGCGGTGGAGACCAGAGACGCACACTTTCCACCTGCCCATTGGCGAGGCCACCATCATGTTGCAGGACGTGGAGGTTTTATATGGCCTGCCCGTTGATGGCATGACCGTTGCACTGCCTTTTGCTATGAGATATATGGAATGTGCGCAGTATTTGGACATGCTGCAATAGCTCACGAGTTTCAGGCCACAGGACGAGGTTGCATTATCGGGGGCCAGTCGGATGAGTTTGACCGCTATTAGACACCTAGAGATACTCCACCCATACATCACCGATGATACAGATGAGCTACATATTACCCGGTATACGAGGTTACTATTGCTTCTTCTATTTGGGGGGATCTTGTTCCCGAACACTTCGGGGAACCTAGTCAGCCTGCGATTTTTTCATCATATTCAACTGCTAGATGAGTTACCCTTTTACAGTTGGGGTGCTGTTGTTCTTGCCTACATGTACAGGCAGATGTGCCGGGCGAGCATGGGAATCCATAGTGACCTTTGTGGTTTTCTGCCACTTCTACAGGTGACAACATATTCGAATAATCTGTTCATTAAATCCAATTATACCTAGTTAAAATTTATCTTAAACCTTACGTCAACTTTGTATGTTAGGTTTGGGCTTGGGAGCGATTCCTGCAGTTTTAATCACCTTTACCACCATTACCTCCTAATGTACCCCTCTGTTTCTCCCTCTAGCTAGGAGGTGGGTTCTCTGCCGTAGAATTGCACGAGAGTATGATGCTCATCATAATCTCCCCCTCTGTAGGGATGTGTTGGATATGTTGGAGGGCGCAAAGGTAAATATGTACCTAAGCTTACCTGGTATAGATTAACTTAGTGTTGCACATACTCACATTTTGTGTTCTTATTTGATAGTTCATCTGGATGCCATACAACGACGATTTGATAGGTGGCCTGCTAGATTATTGCTCGGCCGGCCGACTAATTTGGAGCACTTCCACACCGCTGATATGTCTCGATATTGTGGAGAATCATGCCACGGAGCGGGTGCTTCGCCAGTTTGGTCGTCCGTAGTATATACCGAGGGGGCCTACACATTATCAGAGGGATGATCGTTCCAGGGCGGACGACGCATTTATAGCATTGGTAGCGGCGCAGGTCCATACTTGGGACCAACGAGATCACATGATTCCGCCCCACCTACACAGATCCAAGCGGAGACTATTCAGATGTATATGTCTTGGTATCGCCACGTTACCCGACTTTTTATCAGGAATCTCATTCATTAGGCTGGCGGTCGGTACGTTCCATACGCCGGGCGGCACGAGGCCCTGGTATGTTTTATGTTATTATTAATTATATATCTGTAACTTAGTGCAATATATGTAGTTTATATTTTATATGTTGTGCAGGCTATTGGACTACATACAGTCTATCAGATGGGACTGCAGATGCAGGAGCATGTTGTCGATCATGCGGCCGCCTTGCAGGATTATGGCCGGCGATTGGTAGAGGTGGCTGCTCGGACAGTGCAGCGAGACCGAGAGGATCAGCGCATGGGACACGAGCCTGATTATGTGGATCCAGGGCAGTACGAGCGAGGCAGGGGTGTCGCATGAGGTGGTGGTGCCCGATGAGGTGGTGGAGCCCGACGAGGCGGTGGTTCCGGACGAGGTGGGGGTGCCAGACGAGGTGGTGTCCAGCAAGGAGGCGTTGAGGCCCCTACTGATGATGTTGCTACTGATTTGTCAGGTGGCCTACATGAGACAGACATACCGTCATACAGCCTTGGGATGCATCTCACTCCAGGGACTTCGCAGGTGACCCCATCAGGTCCATTATTGATCACGTGCACGGACCTTGCTGGAGTGGATTGGGTACATACTACCAAGGCCCATCTACCGCTGCTGAGGATCGGCCGATCCGAGATTTGCATAGTGGGCGCCGGCTGAGTTATGGCTCATCATACATGCGCATGTATGGTTTTCGTAGTATTGAATTTAAATTTGTTTTTATTCTTCTCATTTATTTTCCATAATTTTATTAATTTCCTTTTTAAGGCTTTGTGCGAGGCTGACATGGCTGCGACATATGATTACATTCAGGAGCCCGACGAGATCACGGTAAGACAATTTAAATTATTGTGACTTATTATATACTTTCCTATACTGAGCTTTCTATTCTTATGTAGGTTTCTACTGGACCGACGGCCCCTTCTACCGATCCTGCCAGCACCAGTGGTGATCATCCTGCGGCGCATCCGGCTATAAGAAAATGACTTGATGATGACGATCCCGATCGCGTACCCGGGCGGGATGGGATGCACCTCAGGCCAGCGGCTGCGTTGAGGCACACCGGATGTGGGACACATTGATTTTCTTTCCCTTTTTTTTTGTATTTTATGTAAATAACAACAACAATTTTTATATAATATGCGCATTACTTTTTTATTTCCCCGTTCATTATTTAGTTTCATACTACAACACAAACACAAACATTAAAACTAACTTCCAGTACAACTAATGAAAATAAAGTTCAGTACAACTAACGAATTAAAGTTCAGTACAACTAATGAATATAAATGATAGTTGAAAATATAAAGATAAAGCAGTACACTAAACACATACATGTCAATGTTTAGTCCCTGCCGCCCATTATTCTCTGCTCCAACCACTTAATTTGTTCTTCCAGCCTATTTTTTTCTTCTTCCGCCTCTTTCAGTTTCGCCTTCACCTCCGCAAGTTCCCGTTTATGTTGTTTTTCACGTAGTATTTAACGGCATAACGTAGTATATAACCGCGCTATGCTTTGCATGTTAAAGATTCTGTCGGGTACGAAATAACTTTTTGTCGGTTGGGCAGCTTTTTCAGTTCGATAAGACAACACACATAACGTAGTATTTAACCGCGCTATACTTTGCGTGTTATAGTTGTTGTGATTTTTTCTCTTGAAATATTGTGTTATGAAATTTAAATGTTGTTAATTATCATTTAAAAACTGAAATGGAGGTTGTTCAAATCATAATTAACAAACATAATTTTATTTTATAAATCTTGCAACATAAATAAAATAACTAATTAATTACAACATAAACTCATTGATAGTTGGGCACACTAGAAGAACACCCACCACGATCTTGATTAATATTGCCACCCAAACCAGCCAAAGGACATTTTCGACAGTCGTGTCCTGTTTGCGAGCATATACCACATTTACGCGCATAAGCTGTGTCACTAACATCCATTTTGTTCCGTATACGCGTTTTCTTCTGCCCCTGTATTCGATGCAAATAGGACTTGTTACACACCATTTTAAATGGTTCCGGTGGCCAATAATTCTCAACATCCACTGGCTGCAACTGCCCACTATAGGTGTTTAGGTACTTGGCAATACTATATTATTGATCAACATAGTTGGTTATACCTAAACCAACTTTTTGAAAGCACTTGATGGCACGTGAGCAAGGCATGTGGTAGATGGACCATTTCCCACAAGAGCATAACCTTGTAGATTCATTTACAGTATGTACATTATTCCCCCGATTTTGATGAATAGCGGTGTGGACTTAAAAAATATTTCTTTCGTTATCATACTGCAAAAATGAATGCCAATGTGCTCGCCGCCTATATTTCTCAAATCTCTTCATCGGCACTGGAATAAATTCAACACCCCTTTCCATCAATGATGTTGCAGCTGCAGACGTTTCAACAAACCTCTCTGCCATCTGCTTGAACGACATCCGCACCATGGCTGTGACAGGAAATCCTCTTGCCGACTTCAATAACCCGTTGAAAGACTCTGGCACGTTTGTAGTCAGAATTCCCCATCGTCTGTCATTATCCGCATGCAAAGTCCACTTTTTAGGGTGATGTCGTAGTAATCAACGATAGGCTGACTCGTCTTCTTGCCTGATAGATTCCATGTGTCTCCGGAATTTATGTTGTTGGTTGTCTGTTGCTGCCATCCACATCAAATCATGCAGATCCTTGTTGGGATATGCCTTCTGAAAATTGGCCTTAAAGTGCCTCACACATTAACGGTGGTAGGCATAAGGTTCTTGCCATACAGGAAAGTTCTCCACAGAACTTAAGATACCACTATGCCGATCAGATATTAGACAAATACGGAACGCTATTTGGCAACGTGCTCTTTCAAGTGGTTCAAAAACAACATCCACGTCTTTTGGTTTTCATTGTCACAAACATCAAAAGCTAGAGGAAATATCTGTCCATTAGCATCTACTGCCGCGGCTATCAACAACTTGGTATCGTACTTTCCATAGACATGAGTTTCGTCTATGGATATTACGGGCCGGCAATGCGAAAAACCATCAATTGCTGGTTTAAACGCCTAGAACACATAATTGAATATATATTTTGGTTTTCCCGAACTCCGCTCAATCTTCCATTCAACAACCGTCCCGGTGTTAAAGTGCTGCAGTGCGGCCATGTACCTCGGTAGAGCTGCAAATGACTTATCCTAGTTACCATAGACAATTTCAAACGCTCGTTTGCGCCCGAGATATGCCTTTATTTTGGTAATGGTATGGCCATATTCCTGGTGGACTGATGTAATGCATTATTTGATTTTATACGTATGGACGCTTCGAGGTGTGGAATAAGTACAAGAGAAATCAAGTCAATATCCAAGTTGAAGTGATTCCCGTTGAATGTGTCCATTTCACATGTGTGGGTGGGAATATATTTACCCATTTTCCACAAACCTGTCTTCTTCTTGCTCGCACGCAACATCCAATGACATGGCTAAAACCACCTGCGGCAAGCAACCTTGTATACAACGAGACTTGACTCCCATACCATCATCTCACGACACTCTTTTATGTTGTGCATTTTACAAGCCCTGCTTACGCGCGCTTTATCAGGAAAAAGCATGCCCTTTGCCAGCACCGTTGGTCTAGACTCATCCCACATTGTTGTCCGAATTTCATCAAAATCCATTGTGAGAGCTTCCACATCCGGAATGCTTGGCAAGTTATCAAGGTAAGGAATCTCCCTTGAATGAAACGACATTGGGACTCGTACACTCTTCGTCTAGGGGGTGGAGCATACTCTCTCGTCAAATCAGGTCCTTCATTCTCATCCTCCTCATCACCATCCTCACGAGGGAAAGGTGTCTCGTCTCCGGATTCCTCGGTATTGTTGTCGTAATCACCGTTCTCTTCATCACTCTGTGCATCTGCCAGATCGCGATTTAATACGTCGTCTTCGGGCAATTGAGTGAGGACAGATGGTTCAACTTGCTCGTTTTCACTGCACAACCAACAAAATAATAAGCTACTGAAATTAATAAATACTTTCCATATAGTTGTATCACTTCACTTACAAGTCGTAATGTGATGAAATTCCATGATGGACATTTTCATGTTGGCGATGACTCCCGGGTAGACCACCATGATCCAACACACCAAAACTAGGCATATTCCAACTAAGCATGGGTTCATAACTTGTAAAATTCATATCCGGCCGGTACTCCCTGTGGAAGATATGAGCGTTAATACAAATTCAATACAACAAAAATGTACATCATAACACAAAAGAAAATTGAAGTTTACCACTCGTCTTGTGAATTATGTAAAGCAGGAGAGAAATTATTTCCTCGCTGCTCATTCGCTGGCGGTGATAAGTTTAAATCAAGGCAAACTCTTTCATCCGGAACCTGTCCGGCAAAAACTGCTCCAGAATAACCACCCGATGACTGGGGGTTATCCCAACTACGGGCAACCTCATTTTTGGGAACGTCTTCGACCTTGACGTACATATCCAACATTTTGATTACAAGAAATTCCCGGTATTCATCCAGAGTCCTCAAAAAATCCTTCAAAATTTCAGCACCGTCGATGTTAAACTCCGAGTAAAAAGCAACCCCTTGCGAAGTGGCGGAATACGGATATCTTCCGGTTACTTTAAGTTTCACCAAACATTTCCTCACACTCACTATTTTGCATAATAACGATACCAATTTATCGTACTCCATTGTAAGTGGCAATTTAACATGATATTGTGGGGATAAACTGTACCTCACAGAGTTATTCTCCATCACAACCTCACCCCCCCAATATAATGAAATTCTTATTCTATGTTCTTCAGACATTATGAAAAAATACTTGAGAATTTAACAAGAAGAAATAATTGAACGGGAGTTAGAATATTTTTTGAATGGATTTTCCTAAAATCCTAACCCCTTTATATAAGGAAATGGTTAGCCCGGGGTGCTCAAATTTTTGATGTATAGCGCTTTTTTAATGTGCGCTATATTAGTGGGCCCAGAAACAAGTATAACGCGTTTATTTCATGCGCTGTACATGTATATCGTTGTATTTTCATGCGCTATACCTGACAGTCAAATCGTTAGTACATAACACGTTAAATGTGGGCGCTATATATATATAGTGCGGTAATAAATTAACGGACAAAACTCCGTTAATGTATAGCACGGTATATTACCGCGTTATATATAAAAGTATAGCTTCTTTTTTTTTCCACATATTAACGTCACTCTAGTCCAAAAACTCAGTAATTGGGTTTTGGACTCCAAATTGCTGCAGCAGCCATATGAGCAGGAATCCGTGTCCCACTTTTAATATAAAATCAGAATTTTCTTTATCCTGTGTGAATTGACAAACATCTTTAAAGCAGACATTTGTATTTCTATTTCAAGCTAAATAATCATTAGTCAAAAGAGTTTATTGTTCAATATATGCAACTTAATTGTTAAAAAAATCGACCCCATTTAAGTTTAATCTTGAACGTACAACTTTCTCTAAGATATGAGGTAGATACAAAGTCAACTTTTGTATATCAAATGAAGCCATCTTTTTGCTAACAAAAAGAAAAATCCAAGAAACACCCTTATCTCCCCTTAGTATATTTTTCATTATCTAGTTGTATATTTTGAGCTGCTCAAGATTACAAATGAACCAAGAAAACAGGTATATTTTGATATTATCATTAAACCTTTGTATATTCTCCTTAATCCTAGGTAAATGTTCTGCTGTTGACCCTCAGTTTGTAGCATGTCAGCCAATAAATTGCAAAAATGGTCCAAAAATAAGTTTTCCATTTTATATCCAAGATGAGCAAGAATCTTATTGTGGATACCCTGGATTTGGGTTAAATTGTAGTGAACAAGGTTTTCCTGTTGTACAAATTGCTGAAAATGAGTATATAGTTGAAAAGATTTCATATCAAGATCATATTTTTCAGCTGAAAAATTCAGTCTTTAATAGTAGTAGAAGCAATGGTTGTGTTTCTGAGATCAAGAACATCTCACTCGATAATCGCTCTTTTAATTATGTGAATGCATCAAGAATTTTCTTGTTGTCGAAGTGTAATGAGTCAATACCCGAGCATATTTTGAAGCACAAGATTGGTTTTGTTTGTGGTGAAGAAAATAGAAATGATTGGGGTGTTGCTATGTTTGCTGAGGATGAGGGTTTTGAGTTTGCATTACAAGTGTGTGAAAATCATGTAATGGTACCAGTAGAAATGTTTGGAAATGAGGGAAGAAATCAAGTTCTTGATTATCAATTGATATTGAGAAGGGGTTTTAGATTGAGTTGGACAGCTAGTAATTGCAGTGAGTGTGCAGAAAGCGGAGGGCGTTGTGGATTTGAAGAAAAACCTTATCAATTCAAATGTTTTTGCACTGACAGGCCTCATTCCGCGAGTTGCAAACCTACCAGTAAGCCTCTCTGTAGTAGTAGTTAATTTCCTGCATAATTATTCAGAAACTTATGCTATGATTAGGCACAGGCATTTTAGGTATAGCTTGATGATGTAGGCATCAAGATACAGCTGAATTGGCAGCCCGGTGCACTAAGCTCCCGCTATGCGCGGGGTATGGGGAAGGGCCGGACTACAAGGGTCTACCTGTACGCAGTCTTACCCTGCATTTCTGCAAGAGGCTGTTTCCACGGCTCGAACCCGTGACCTCCTGGTCACATGACAACAACTTTACCAATTACGCCAAGACTATCTAGAGTTATGATTTCCCCAAATGTTGGAATCCTTCCCGCTATGTTCCCTACAATTTCGCCTATGTATTCACTACTGATCGTGAGCACTTTAGGTGCCGTAGTTCTCTCTCGAGCAATTACAACAATTTACTGGATATATTCTCTCGAACTACGCTAGTTGACTTTATCTAACCTTTCATTATGACCACGTCAAAGCTTTGTTATTTCTAAACCTACCTTTAAACCCGTTGTATTGATTTCTCACATACGTTAGGAGTGACGTTATTCAACAACCACCTAAATATGTATCCTTTCTCAAGCAACACATAATAAATAGGCACAATCAAACGATGACCATTCAATCAACTGAAACAAGCACGTAGTTGAACAAATAGACAAATTCAAAGGTTAAATTATATTAAAACATAACAAGAATTCATCCTCCAAGAGGTTCCATCAAAACTCCAGATAATAAATTAGTTACTCATAATTGTATGTAAAACTACAATACTAAAAGTCATAACCAACAATAAAAAGTAGGAAGAGGAAGGAAAACTTGTGGTTAAATCTTCCTCCTTGCTCCTAGCGTATTCTTGCCTCCTTGGGTGTGTTTTTACCCTAAAGTAGTGTCTCCTCCTTCCAAAAGTCATTCTTTGATGTATTAATATCACTTAGGGTTGCTAAAGGGCGGAATTTTCAAATCCCACTTCGGCTAGGGAAAGCTGGAATCCGCGTCTGCCTTCACGTAGCGCGCGAACTTTGACCCGGATCCGTCTGCCTTCGCGCAGCGCGCGAACTTTGACGCAAATTCAACTTTTGAAATTCTTCCATTTCGCCAAGCGATCCGTGCCTTTGCTTCGCTTCACTGTTTTGTGCCTTCACTTTTCTCCTTTTTCGCGTCCGTTTTCGTGCCACACACGAGAATAGACGAGCTCCCAATCCTTCAATTTCTTCTTTTTGTATCGAACTGTCATCTTTTGATCATTTATCATCCAAACTCGTTCCTACACATAAGAAACACATAATGAGTATATTTCACTTCAAAAACCATGTAATCTCCCGCGACTCACACGAGAATTAATATGCAAATATACTCAAAAATATGCACTTTTCATCATTTATCACTCCCCTTTAAGATACAGCTGAATTGGAGATTTGGATTATGCTGAGATGATTAATGATGTGTAAAGACAACAAAATTTGTGCAGCCAAGGCAATATCCTTTAGCAGCATTTTGGGGGTTTGATCTTTTGTTCCATTAATCCTTTGGTTACTCCACTAGTATTTTGTTAACAGTTTGTTTGGATGGTTGTTACCCATTGTATTGTATCGTATTGTTACTTTAAATACAATATTTGTTTTGATTGTTACTTAAATTTTATTGTATCGTATCGTTAAATTCGTCGTTACATAATGACGAAATGTGCCACTTTATGTAACGACCGATTTGGTGTGGCCGCGTCATTACCTTGTCTTTTTCTCTCAATCTCACCCTTCATTATCTTTAAATAATTTTATTTTATCATTTACCCTACCTTTTTATATCATAATTTTATCTTGTATCGTAATTTTTCTTTATAATATTGCAAGTTTATTCTATTGTTGGTGCATGATATCATGACACGATGACAAACGACACAATCTATCCAAATGTTGTATGTATCAAACGATACAGTACAATACAATACATTATAAAACAATACGTAACAACCATCCAAACAAGCTGAGTATATGAGGATACCAATTGAAGATTTCTTTAATTAATCTGAATCTAATAGGCCACTTAATCTCCTTCTTTATCAACCAATTCAAGTTTACACTTTGAGTAAAAAATTATACAATCAAAGGTCCGTTATTCCCTAACGCTTATTATCATCTATCAGTTGAGCTTTATCTGTAGTAATCCATAATCAAGATTCAGCACAATATAAAGAAAGAACAGAAAAAAATTACTGCAAACTCATATTTGAGAAGTGGAGATTAAAATGGAGTGCTGGTCTTTTCTTCTGGTATTTGGACAAGAGTTTAAGTTCCAATGAAAAGAAATTCAAGTCTAGATAATAGCTGCTGTATTCTTTTTGTAATCTGTTACCGAAGCATTATAAGTTCAAATTGCTTTCTTAGGCTGTATCTTTAGCATTGGCATTGATTATCAAAGCCCCTTAAACAAGATTTTGTCAATGCAACCTGAATAGAAAGAAGCTTTGATCAGTTCAATGCAATTCAAATCTACTGATGCTTCTTTTAGCCTGAGACGTGTTTTGGTTCAGTTACTGAGGTATCTGTTCAGTTTTGCCTTATATTTGTTGATGCAATTGGTCGGCTGCCCCTTTCTGTAGACCTCACAGTTAAACGTCAAGACTCATGAATAAAATTTTATTTGTACTACCATTATGCACTTTTTTCTCTATATAACAAGGCACAGTTGTAGTTATGTATGGATTGGCTGCTCATATATTGTGCAGTTCCTTGCTGACAGAATCAAAGCTTACTTTGTTAACTTTAATATAGGTAAAAAATTGCAACATGGAAAACCAAGTCAAACTTAAAATAAAAATAAGGTAAAACATTTCAGAAGTATATAATCAGAAGGAAAATAAGCCACTTAACAAAACCTCTAGCAGTGACTACAGTATCAAAAGCATCTCCTATGAGCGCCAATCATTTCGGTTGGTGAATGCTGAGATATTGAATTCTTCATGCGTAGTTCCATCGAAAGTCTCTTAATCTTGATCAATCTCCCTTCACATTTGGTTCAACTATAGTAAATCTTAGTACTTGTTTTAGATAATGGGAAAGACCATGTCGATTGTAGTGCATTGCCTTATGAGTCATATGTTGCCATACCAGTTGAAATATGAAAGAAGAGCAATCAAAATGGCTAACAGATAGACTATGTAAGGTTGTTGTGAAATGGATTTACACTAGATGGTCTGGAATTAGGTTAGTGGTTGTGAAAGAAGCAGCGATCGTTGTGGATTTGGAAATGGTGAACCTGTTTGCTATTGCTCTGATTAATCTCACCAGAATCATTGCTGTAATAGTAACTGCTACTACCTGATGCAACTTTAATGTACTAGGCATATAGACTGAATATTTGCAGGGTTACAAAGGCTACAACGATTGAGGGCGCTTTCATGTGTATCATAAACATCCAAATCTCTTCTCTTATATATTAATATCAATTGCCTAAATGCTCTATTAACAAGACTCTACTAAGATACTGCTCATGACTCGTAAGACCTGCGAAACCTAGGCTCTGATACCACTTTATTACGATCCAAAATCCATTAACCCGTTATCTAATCTTGAGAGTATTATGTTATTTCTTCTTTTATTTCCAGTTTGCCCTGAAACATTTTATATGTTCTCTTTTCTTCCTTGTCAGATGCAGATCATTGCTTTTCTGTACTACCTCCTCCATGATTTGTCTGACATTACCTCGTTTTCAGGAAAAAATAAACTGGGATTGATTCTTGGCTCAGGTAAGTTAGTGCTATATTATTATCCCTAAATTTGAGATATGATCATAGTTCCAACATCTTGATAACTTCCATTTTTGTCTTTTTGCAGTTTTAGGTGGAGCAGTGTTAATAATCTTGGTGGTCGCCTTCATTGTTTGTCGTTACAAGAACGAACACAAAGGTTGTTTATTCTTCCCATCAAGAAACAACTTTTCTGATCCTTCCTCAAATTATGACTTTGAGGGAGGTAGTAATTATGGCGTCCCGGTCTTCTCGTACACTGAACTTGAAGAAGCTACTAGTAAATTTGATTCCTCCAGAGAACTAGGAGATGGAGGTTTTGGAACTGTTTACTACGGTAAGAATCTTGAAAGCAAAAATAGATGTTCGAATGACACGAATAGGTAACTAATTTATACAGCTTACTTAATTTGTACATCCCTTACTAGGTAAACTTAAGGATGGGAGAGAAGTTGCAGTGAAGAGACTGTATGAGCACAACTGCAAGAGAATGGAGCAGTTTAAAAATGAAATTGAAATTCTCACTCGCCTAAGGCACCGAAATCTTGTTACCCTTTATGGTTGCACACCAAAGCATAGCCGTGAACTCCTCCTTGTTTACGAATACATTTCCAATGGAACAGTGGCTGATCACTTGCACGGTGATAGAGCAAAGGACGGATTCCTTGCGTGGCCTATCCGCATGAATATTGCTGTAGAAACTGCTTGTGCATTGGCTTACCTCCATGCCTCTGACATAATACATCGCGATGTGAAGACTAGCAACATACTCCTTGACGGCAATTGTTGTGTCAAAGTTGCAGATTTTGGGCTTTCAAGACTTTTTCCGAGTGATGCTACTCATGTCTCAACTGCTCCTCAAGGGACAGCAGGATATGTCGATCCAGAATATCATGAATGTTACCAGCTCACTAATAAAAGTGATGTTTATAGCTTTGGTGTTGTCCTTGTTGAACTCATCTCATCAATGCCTGCTGTTGATATTACAAGGCATCGACATGAGATCAATTTGGCTAACTTAGCGATGAAGAAGATTCAAAAATGTGCATTCGATGAATTGATTGATCCATCACTGGGATTTACATCAGATGCAGAAGTTAGGAGAATGACTACCTCAGTAGCCGAGCTAGCTTTTCAATGCTTGCAGCTTGAGAAGGACTTCAGACCGACAATGGATGAAGTACTGGAGACGCTAAAACATATTCAACGCGCTGATGATATCAAAGATGAGAAGACAAAGGAAAAAATTGTCAATGAAAATGAACCTGAAAGTGAAAAGGTCCCTCCTTCTCCTGCGCACGATAATGTTGTACTGCTGAAGAAGAGGCAAATGCCACCTTCACCAATTTCTGTGACTGAAAAGTGGCTTAGTAGCTGTGGCAGTAGTAGTATTAGCGGGTGAAACTTTTACACGCTTCGCGTTCATCTAAACGTACTTGATACAAATATGTACTCAAACACCCATTGCATCATCTGTAAAGGACAACAACAACAACATACCCAGTAGTATCCCACGCTGTGGGGTCTGGGTAGGGTAGTGTGTTTGCAGACCTTACCCCTATCTTGTGAGGATAGAGATGTTATTTCCAACCGTAAAGGAATCGCCAGATTATCTCTTTCTTTGTATTTTTATATTAAGTACAGTTTTTTTGGGGGAAATGGTAACAAGTTTTATATTATTAAAAGGGCTGTGTGGGCCATAAGTACAAAGTGAAGGAAGCAAAAAGGTATGAACTACCAAAAAGTATCTTCTACCTTATAGAGACTCTAGCCCGTTTGGACATAAAAATGTTTTTCCTTCTTTCCAAAAAAAAATCACTTTTATCGAAATCAATATTTGTTTATAAGATTTTCAATTTTCACTTGAAGATGCATTTTGAAATTTTTTAAAAATTTAAAAAACTTCAAAAAGTTATTTTTCAAAATTTTCACTTAAATTACTCACAAAACTTCAAAAATAACCCAAACTGAAATTTATGTCCAAACACAACTCTAAATTTCAAATACCATTTTCACTTGAAAATTTATTTCACCATTTTTTGGAATTTTACAATTCTTATGTCCAAACGCCTACTAAGTACTAATAGAGGCTCAGTATCATCCATATATTCCTGTTTACACCAGAAATAGAACAGTATAATACAATTTTATCTTCTGGATTGAGTTGCTTTTATCTTCAAAACATCTGGTTAAAGTGCTCCTCACTGTATGTCCATGGCTCGAACCCGAAACATCTGGTTAATGATGAAATAGAGTACTTACCACTCCACCGCAACCTTTGTCGGTAAAAGAATACATGTGATATATTCACAGGTTTGAGTAAGTTTTCTTCCAGATTAGTTGATAATAGAATACCTTTACAGTTCACTAGAAAATGACCCATAACTGACATACTTTAACAACTTTCCTTTCTCAAATGGAAATATAATATGAGCCAAAATGCTTACCTTCAGCTTCAGAAAGAAGGTACATGCTTATTAGACTCTACTTAAAATAGACAAAAAGATGCAGAAAAATCTCTTAGATTAAGAGTCAATAAGTCAAGTCTTACATTACAGTCAATGAGGAAGAAGAGTGGAAAATTCTGCCATCTTGTCCCTCCTTGAATCTTGTTTCCCTTCCTCAAAGTCTTTGTAAAAAAATTCCAAGTCAAGTGATAGAAAATTAAACCAGATAACAAGGTTAATATTGCAGAATAAACCATTAACACCCTTCTTTTCTTATTTTCTTGCTTTTCTTGTTCCATATAGGAGTACATGGTATGGCTTCTACTTTCTTGGTTTTGTGTTGTTTACTGATCTTTAACCTACCTCAACTACAAGGTAACTCCAAATCCAACTGCACCGAGGAATTCGAGTGTGGAAACCTTGGAGTTATGAAGTTTCCTTTCACAAATTCTAGCAACCCCGAGTGCGGATTATACAAGTTTGATTGTCAGGCTAAACCATATCCAAAGATTGAATTTGGTGGACAAAAGTATGATGCTTTGGTGAGGAAGAGTGATTTTTTCCTTCTTTCAGATCCTGAGCTTCAGAAATACTTAGAAAAAAAAAGTTGCAAGTCTTTTAACAAAAAATTCTCATTTCCAAACTCCCCTTTGATTTCTTTCCAAATTATTCCTAACTTAACTTTGTACAGATGCAACCATAGTCATGACATCATGCAGAAGAAAACTGATGCCTTTTTTCATGATTTTAAGAATTACAATAAGTGTAAACATTTCAATGTCTATTATCACCATCCCATTAAAACATTGGGAAATTCTGGTGCTAAAATAAGTGGCAAACTTCCAGATAACTGTTCAATTGTACAATTGCCAATTCCTTTGCCTACACCATCAAAACCATATGCTAGTGACTTGTTTGAACTGTTGAGTTCTAATATTCTGCTAGAATGGGAGTTGTCCAATGATTGTCATCACTGTCTTGACAAAGGAGGGAAATGCCTGATCGGTCGCGAACACAAATTTCATTGTTCCAAAGGTATAAGCAACTGAAACTTAATATTGTATCACTCAACTTTGGTGGGAAAAAACTCTTTTTCTGCTTGCTTTCTATTGAGGTTTATCTAAAATAGCTTCTTTTTTTACTTCAGGAAAAAAAGAAAAGAGTAAGCTGAGAATGATTCTGGCTGCAGGTAATCTGTTATTAACAATGTTTGTTGCCACTAACATGTTTTTATTTTAAAATAGTTCACTTCCAAAGAATCAAACTTTGATTACTTTATCTTATGTTTTCTAGTTTTTATTGGAGTTGGTTTGATCCTAGTATCTTCCATTGTCATCCTTTCTATCTGGCGTCGCAAGAGAGGGAAGAGTGGTTCTACACAATTTCGTCGGGAGATTGAGGTAGAGAGCAAATATTTTGGGTTTCAGGTTCCAGTTTTCTCCTATGCTGAACTTAAAGAAGCCACTAATAATTTTGATCACTCAAATGAGCTTGGAGATGGAGGTTTTGGGACTGTATATTATGGTAAGTATAGCTTTAAATGTAAGACTTATGTTAAGAAAAAAAACTCAGTATCCCATTGTTGTTGCATGTTATGATTTAGGAAAACTATATGATGGAAGAGAAGTAGCAGTAAAATGCCTATATGAGCACAATTGCAAGAGAATGCAACAGTTCATAAACGAAATCGAAATCCTTACTCGTTTGAGGCACCAAAATCTTGTGTCACTTTATGGCTGCACATCAAGACGAAGCCGTGAACTTCTCCTTGTTTATGAATACATTCCTAATGGAACAGTTGCTGATCATCTTAACAGCGAAAGAGCAGAAGAGGGATCGCTCACGTGGCCAATCCGTATGAGTATTGCTGTAGAAACTGCTAGTGCGTTAGCCTACCTCCACGCTTCTGATGTGATACATCGTGATGTCAAGACTAATAACATTCTTCTTGACGACAACTTTCGTGTCAAAGTTGCAGATTTTGGGCTGTCAAGACTTTTCCCCAACGACGTTTCTCACATATCCACTGCTCCTCAAGGGACACCAGGATACGTTGATCCTGAGTATCATGAATGTTATCAACTTACTGACAAAAGTGATGTTTATAGTTTCGGGGTTGTTCTTATCGAGCTGATATCATCAATGCCAGCTGTGGACATAACTAGGCATAAGCACGAGATCAATTTGGCTAACTTGGCGATAAACAGGATACAAAGATGTGCATTTGATGAACTGATTGATCCATCGCTCGGGTTTACATCAGAGACACTTGTTAAGAGAATGACTATCTCTGTCGCGAAGCTAGCTTTTCGATGCTTGCAACTTGAGAAAGATATCAGGCCAACAATGGATGAAGTATTGAACATTTTGAGAAATATTCAGAGTGGAAAATTCCAAAATGAGAAGACATTAGAGACTAAAGATAGTTTTAACTTAATCAAGTCTAAGAGTGTCAATATCCCTCCTTTTTCGCCTGAATCAGATGAAATTGCAGTGCTCAAGAAAGTTAAGTTCTTAAGTTCATCAGATTCTAATAGTGAGATATGGATTAGTGGTTCTACTACAACAAGCACAAGTGAGTGAGTAACTTAAGAATTTACAAAAGAATGTATTTTCAGATTTCAGAGTATACTATAGGTAATGTACTTATAATAAATAGGTTATGCTTCTTTTGCTTTTCAACTGTCAATGTTCCTGAAATTATTTCCTTTCTAAAAAATCACTGTGTTTTTTATCTTGTTCCTGTGCCTCAACAGAAACTACTGGCTTCCAAGTTAAAAGTCGGAAAACAACAGCAACAACACCAACAGTGGAATCTCACAAGTGGGATCGGGGGAAGGTAACTGTTTCCGATGGACCCTCGGCTCAAATTAGTGAGTGACAAATTCTCTTATGGGGGAGCAACAAAAAGTAGGGTAAAAGTGAAGCAACCATCAAATTTGTGCTTAGTGGCCTTAGTTAAACTCAAACTTAATTGGCTATTTATAACAGGAGAAATTCCTTAGATGTAGTAGGTTAGATTCATCAAAAGGCCAAAAATAAGGAGACAACAACTCATTCTCTCAATCAACCTAGACATTTTAACATTTATGCATGTCAACAGATGGACATTTAGAACGTGTACAGTAAATAGGAGTCCAACATTGGGTAAACCAAATATAGATATGAGTCTGACTCTAATACCATATTGAATAAAATGGACATTAGTAACTAAATCGAAAAAACTAAACTCGTGATTTGAGTATTACCTAAGATCATATAAATAGTAAACACGCAAAGAAGCTAAAGGGATTCAACACCTAATATTATACATGAAAAAAATTAAGTTAATATATAGAGTATAATTTTCGACGAAGGGCGTTCGGCTGACCTCCTTTCCGCTACCTAGCTTCGCCCCCGGAGACAACAGTCCACTCTATCAACCAAACCAGTGAGGGTCACTTAACACAACACATTTCCCTAATTATTGTTCATTTTAACTCTCATTGATGCATTCATTAGTTTTGTGGACAAAAAAGCCTGATGCCACAAGCTCCATTTAGCAGTCAAGTCACTAGGAACTTGAAATTGATGAGACATTTTGACGTATATTATGCTTCTAAAAGAATCCACAAAATATCAAGGAAACATAAATGCTACTACTTCTATTTCAATTTATAAGACGTAGTTAAGCACGAAGTAAACAAAAAAAGAAATTTTTTGAAACTTGTGATCTTAAACATGCCATAACATTGTCCGGATTATTGAAACTTGGTCTTAACCATGTTCAGTAAGGTTAAAATGAGAAATTCAAAATTAAATTGTTCCAAATATATAGATGTGTCAATCTTTTCTAAACATACTAATAAGGAAATAGTGACATAAACTGAAAAGACATATATTATCTCCACTCCTGCATCTTACAACAACAACAGCAATAACGACATAGTAAATTATCATAAGTGGGGTCTGGGGAGGGTAATGTGTACGCAGACCTTACCTTTACCCGATGAGTAGAGAGGCCAGTTCTGCAGCTTCTATGAAAAATAATAATTGTGGAAATATATCACTACATATAATCAATGCGAGGGGTGTTCATAAAAACCCGAAAAATTGAACCAAACCGAAAACAGAACCAAACCGACCAAAAAAACCGATACATTTTAGGTTGGTTTTAAATTTTAAAAACCGATCAAATTTGGTTTGATTTTGGTTTTAATAAAAAAAAAACCGAAAAAAGAACCGAACCAAACCGACTATAAAAGTAGCTATTTAAATTTATTATTACACATATATATATATATATATGTATATTTTTATATAAAGTTTTTAAAAATTTTATGGTACATATTAGTCATTCGTTTTTAGTCTAGTTCTTTGCTATTATAATAATTTAATTCTTTGCCTTCTAGTTTGATTGGTAATTTTTTTTTGCTAAGTACAAGAATTTATTTCATGCAAAAAAATTAGATTTTTAATTGAGTACATAAATTATTCATCACTATTTGAGTCAATTATCATCAATATATCTTAGTAAATGATAGTTTTCTCAAAGAGCAATTGATTTGACAGCTTACGTTGAAAATGTAGTTGCCGGAATATGCGTTTGGTAGTGTATGTCTCATATTTAAGACAAAAACTGATAAAAAACCGAAGAACCGACAAAAACTAAATCGATAAAAAGCCTAGTTAATTGGATTGATTTGATTTCAATATTTGAAAAACCGACTTAGTTGGTTTGATTTCATTTTAGGAAAAAGCCGACCCAAAATCGAAGCATAAACACCCCTAATCAATGCAACGATAAAGATAGACATGTTTTGTTCACATGAGTGAAAACAATGAGAATTACTATCTCCTCTCCTTTCTAATAAGACCTAGTCAATGATAAGATTGTCCTTCTTTTTGTTATGTCTGCTTCTTCAAGACTTTGCTAAAGATTTCCAAGTCAAGTTGAGAATGTTAGAAATTTTTTTGGAATATCAATCATTTTCTTTGAAAAGTGGAGGAAAATATGATTCTTTACTTCTTTCAATTTGGTTTTTGAAAAATGGCTATAGTAATCAGGGGCGAACCCACGAAGGGGTTCAGTTGAACCCGCTTCAATAGAAAAACTAATTATTTTTATCTTGGAATTTCATCAGAAAATTATGAATCTGATAAATAATATAATACATGAACCCGCTTGACACTAACAGAGGTTGTGGAACAGTGGCAAGCGGGTTCAAATTTCAACTCAATGTCAGGGTTGTGAGTTCGAATCTGCACTGAAGTGGGTGTACTATTTATGGCGCCTTCTACCTATTTCCTTTTTGTCTTTGTTTTCTTACTTTTCTTAATGATTTCTTTTCTTTATTTAAATCCAATAAAAGTTATTCTTATGAAATTCCTCCATTTACTTCAAGAAAATGTAATCGTTTCCACAAAGTGAATTTTTGTTTTGGTGCTTTATCGAAATTTTTTGTGTTAATTTAGTTTAGTTTATGTTAAAATTGCTAATTTGTGTTATACTCAAAACTTTAATTTGGTGTAAATTTTCTTTTTCTTTAACAATTTATATAAATTAGTTTAGTTTATAACTTTTTGTCTGTGTCTTTTGTTTGTAACAATTTTGTATGTTAATTTCTTAGAGTTATAGTACGATTTTTAAGTAGGTTAAATACTTTTTAGTTAAATTTTTAAATTTTTTGAAATAAATTTGTTAATTTATATAGATAAATTTTCAAAAACAATTAAAGGGAAAAGTTTTCTTTGTTATTTTCTAAAAATTTCCTCTTCATTTTGAACTGATCTGATCAACAAAAAAGAGCATTGCACAATTTCGTTTACCGCTTCACTAATACAATCGACTACAGTAATTTTTAATTGAACCCGCTTATATAAAATTCTGGGTCCGCCACTGATTGTAATTAGTGAGTATTACATTCTAACATGCACAAAATCTAGTATATGTATTCTTACATAAAGCTCTATACTATGAGAAAAGGTTTAAATGTACCCCTCATTATATTTTAAGTTTAAATATACGCATGTTGCTATACTACTGGTTCAAATATACCTCTCTTCCGTTAAGTTTGTCCAAAGTGGACATCCAATCTTAGTTGGCACTGACATTTGATGAGGTGGATGCCACATGGCGTGCCACCTCAGCGACCCTAACCCATTTTACCCCTCCCTTCTATTTTTTACCACCACTAAAATTTTCTTCCCCTCCACCACTATTGCCACAATACTGTATGAAAAATATTATATTCCAAATATTAATATTTTATATATGGATTAAGGGCGCTGAGGTGGCAAGGCATGTGGCGTCCACCTCATCAAATATCAATGTCACGTAGGATTGGATGTCCACTTTGGACAAACTTAACAGAAGCGGGATGTATTTGAACCAATAGTATTACGGCAGGTATATATTTGGACCAAAAGTATAGTGAAGGGTATATTTAAGTAGAAATGGCATGGGGTAGCCACTATTTGAGGTGGTATTTATTTTTTATCCAGCAATTCTAATGTTGAGCAAAAATAGCCACTACTCAATTAAAATTAATATGAGAAGATATTTTTACCCTTTCTTCCATTGCTTTTCTTCCCGACCTTCGCTTCTCTCTCAAGTTCGATATCCACTCGTTTTTCGTTTTCTTTCCGGGAGATATCCTAGTTTCAATTTCGTTTTCTTTCCACGAGACATTTTTTCCTTTTTTTTTCCATTCTGCTTTGCTTTCTATCAAAATGTCATTTTTATTGACATTTTAAAGAAAAAGGTAAATGTGCAAGGTCACAACAGAATGTGTTAGACCATTTGAACGAGAATTCACCAATTTGAGTTTTCACTTTGTTGACTCTAATTACAGATATCTAAGTCTTTACGTGTTAACCAAAGATCTTGGAATTATTGGCATGGAAACTAAGATTTCAAAAGTTAAGGACACTTGGTCCAGAGCTTACTCTAACAAGCTTAAAAGTTAAGGACAATAGGTCCTGAATTTACAGTTATAAGTTCAAAAGTTAAGGACAATAGGTCCTGAAGTTTGAGTTCCAAGTTCAAAAGTTAAGGATAGTAGGTCCTTAACTTTGAATTTCAAGTTCAAAAGTTAAGGACACTTGGTCCTGAACTTTGAGTTACAAGTTAAAAAGTGAAGGACACTTGGTCCTGAACTTTGAGTTCCAAGTTCAAAAGTTAAGGACAATTGGTGATGAACTTTGACTTACAAGTTCAAAAGTTAAGGATACTTGGTCCTGAACTTAGACTTACAAGTTCAAAAGTTAAGGACACTTGGTCCTGAACTTAGACTTACAAGTTCAAAAGTTAAGGATACTTGGTCCTGAACTTAGACTTACAAGTTCAAAAGTTAAGGACATGTGGTCCTGAATTTAGACTAACAAGTTCAAAAGTTAAGGACTGTAGTCCTTAACTTACAGTTACAAGATCAAAAGTTAAGGACAATAGGTCCTTAACTTTGACTTACAATTTCAAAAGTTAAGGACGCTTGGTCCTGAAGTTTGAGTTACAAGTTCAAAAGTTAAGGACTGTAGTCCTTAACTTACAGTTACAAGATCAAAAGTTAAGGACAATAGGTCCTTAACTTTGACTTACAATTTCAAAAGTTAAGGACGCTTGGTCCTGAAGTTTGAGTTACAAGTTCAAAAGTTAAGGACATGTAGTCCTGAACTTAGAGTTACAAGTTCAAAAGTTAAGGACATGTAGTTCTGAAGTCTTAAATTAGAGTTACAAGTTCAAAAGTTAAGGACATATAGTTCTGAAGTTAAGTTCAAAAGTTAAGGACATGAGCAGAAGGGTATTTTCGTCAGGGCATTTAAAGTTTATTAATGCAGTGGCTAAAGACTAAAGACATTTTAAACAATGACTTAAAAGTAAATACATGTGTTATTAGTGGCTAACTGTGCACTTCCCCCTATATTTAAATCTTTTCTCATAATACAAGGGTATTATCGGCCTTTTACCCGTTTACCGTTCCTAATTTGAACTTAAAAAAGTTCGAGATTTCTAGTTTATTTTATCCTATAGAGAGTCCACATCTCTTCGAGAAATTACATGTAAATGGATATCCCCTAGCTAAAGTTCAATCGTTTAGTTTCCATGATATTTTCCTAGAATTTTATAATGACATGTTAGAAACTTGTTTGATCTGTTAAGTCATCAATTTATACTGTGGTAGAAACTAAAAATTTATTAAATGTAAGACAAAAATGTCAAACTAACAATGAGATATTTATGAATAAAATAAAAAACACAAAAGTTTGCCTGTCAATTTCCTACATTTATGGAGTGGATTGATTAACCCGCCTTAGGTGTGCACCGATCATTTCGTCCCTCCTCCTGCTCGCGATGCCTTCTTGGCTATGTCATGCCTTGTTATTTCCAAGAAATTAGAATGCTTGAATCAAAGCCATGTATTTAATTTAACATCATAACTCCTAACTTAAGAGTTTTATGTAGATAACCGACCTGATTAATTGTTTACTTTTCTAGTTGGTGTATAGATTTTATTCTAATTCTTTATTCTCAAAAATCCTCCACTCGAACCATTGGTGAGACCATTATAAATTAGTCACTGATTATATACAACGATATGCATATATACATAAATTATGTAAACATTATACATCCACGACTATTTTTAGTTTAAACGACTTACGCTTATTGTATTTGGTCATTAACTAAACTTATGGGGTACTGAATGAGCGAGAATAAAAATAAAATCAGAAAAGTAAAAATAAAAGAGACAACACCATTTCCGACCAGCTCTTACGTCAGGCTAGCCGGAGATTGCTTTCCCGGCGAGGTAGGTTAGGGTTTGAAGATGAAAATGGATTTAACGAATGAGGAGGAAGAGGAAGAGGAAAAGGAATGGAGAATGGGGAAGGTTTTGTTGAACCCTCGCTGGTCGGAAAATGTAAAGGGGATCACCGGAGTAATTTTACGGCAAACCCTCGATTTTCAAAAAAAGCAGTGGTTTCTCCGTTCAAAGTCCATCTCTTTTTTCTGAGGCTCAAAAACTGGTAAAACAGAAAAGGAAGCACAACTGAAGAACACACAGGATTAGAAGTGTTTAAAGCACTTGAACTTTAAATGTTGAGGTATATATTTGAGTACTCATGGAATTAAGGAGTTTTTACTTTAAATATCTGTGCAAATATAAGTGTCAATTTGGGTATTAAGCCATAGTTATATGCACTCTTGTCCAGAATCGAATTGAGGATTTTAGTATATGCTGTATTCGAATGTTAAGGTTATTGGTACTGACCTTATTGCAGTTTTAAAATTATGGATTCAAAATTTAATATTTGTTTACATTTTAGTGTTTTCACATAATAAATCTATACTCCGGGTGAAATGAATTCGTGCTGAAGCACTGAATCCGCCCCGGGCTTATTTCTTAAGCTAGCAATAAAAATTAATGATTGATTCTTTCTCATATTTTTGTAGAAGATGGCTTGGAACATAGCAATAATTTCTAGCTTTCTGTATATCGCCAAACTTGAAAAGCTTTCTTGGTAGTTTCCAGTGAGAAAGTGAGCAAATGGAAGGTTTGATTTTTATTTTTTTAATACTATTTAAGTGCCTTTTAGGGTGTGATTAGAACCATTTCCTTTTTCGCTTTCACCTTTGGATGTATCTATAAACCATTTATCTGTAGATAACTGAGAATATAGTGGGAGTGGATCAAAGACTTTAACTTTATGGGTTCAGAACATATTTTTTGTACCTATAGGGTCTGAGCCGAAGCTATTGGATTCGGTTGAACCTTCTTGTTATGTTGTAGATCTGCCCCTGAATGTAGCTTCTATTTCTACAGTTCAACTCATCCATTTCTAGAGACTTTGGTCCTGAAAATGATGAGAAGTTGCTGTTAGAATGCAGAGTCAATAAGTCAAGTCTATCTAGTGCTGTCAATGACTAGAGAGGCTAATGTGAACATTTCCTTTATTTCTTCACCTTCCTTTTCCCTAATAGGTCTGAACCATGTTATACGTTTGGTTCCACATAGTGTTTCTTTTTGACAAATTTATGACACTTTTGATCTTATAAAGAGAGACTTGTGAGCTAGTTAGACTTATAGTTCACGAACCTTTAGCTAGCTTTCCTCTTCTTGGAAAAGGATTCAGTATGGCTTTGGCTTCTTCTTTTGTTTGCTTCCTTCTATCTCTTCTCCTGATCTTTGTTCAGGCAAATGGTTTAACTAACTCTACTTGTCCAAAATTCTTTTCATGTGGTGAAAATCTTACTGACCTGAGCTTTCCTTTCTCTCTTTCCACACAATCTGACTGTGGAATAATGTCCATTTCTGGTTGTGATGCTAAATCATTTCCAAGAATCCAACTGCTTCCTGGAGGCGACTGGTACTATGCTTTACTGAAGCCGTTTAATTATACAGTTTTGCTTGCTGACGCCAAGCTTAATACCACGTTGACGCAACACAAGTGCCAGGCTTTTAACAAAAATTTCTCCCTTCCAGACTCCCCTTCTATTTCTTTCACTACGCTTTCGCTTCACAACTTCTTCAAATGCAGTAGCACCAGTTATAATACCCCATACATTACTCAGAAATTGAGAGCTCATTTTAATGATTATGAAGTGTATGACAGCTGTGATGGCTTCACCATATACTACAAGCTTGATGGAGTTGATGAAGAAGACATTCTAGCAGACGATCTTACTGCTAACTGTTCGCTTATTAAATTGCCAATTGACTTGAGATCATATGATGACGATTTGTTCAACTTGTTAGTTCCCTATTTTCTAGTAGAATGGAAACTATCTGATGACTGTTACCACTGCCACTATGGTGGAGATGGAGGTCAATGCCAGACTGATAAAACCAACAAATTTTATTGTCACAAAGGTAAACATCTCCAAAATAATATATACTTTCAAGGTCAATTTCATGTTTCTTTAGTCCCTTTCTTATTTCATGTCACATATTGATAATATATCTCGTAACATTGTTCCCCTCTCGTAGATGCAAAAACAACTAAAAGACATGCAGTGGGGCTGTTTCTGGCAGCAGGTAGTTAAAAATATTTTATAGATGCGATGTCATCTCCGATTTTAGAGACTCCATGCATATCATCCAAATTTTCATCTTCATTGTGGTAAAAGCTCAGAACCTTTCTCTAATTGTTTAGGCTATACAAAATGTATGGACAACGGAGTTAAGGAAAAATGCCTTCTACTTTTTATTTTTTCAAAGACCTAATGGCTGGATTATTTACTTCTATTCCAGGTTTTTGTGGAGTAGGGCTGGCGCTGATAACTTGCTTAGTTGTGTACTTTATCTGGTGTTACCAGAAGAGGAAATTCAGTCCATCACGCTTTCTCTCAACAAAGAAGTTGTCGGATATATTTAAACATGATGTTGAGGGAGGCAGTATATTCTTCGGTGTCCCAGTCTTCTCTTATTCAGAACTTGAAGAGGCCACAGATGATTTCAATTCCTTGAGAGTACTTGGAGATGGAGGTTTTGGAACTGTTTACTATGGTGAGAAACTTCCTAATCCAACTGAGTTATGCTTCAACAATTTCTTCTTTTTGCTAAATCTTGTCCATCGATGAACAGGAAAACTTAAGGATGGACGAGAGGTTGCTGTGAAGCGCCTCTACGAGCACAACTGCAAGCGAATGGAGCAGTTTGTAAATGAAATTGAGATCCTTACTAGACTAAGGCACAACAATCTTGTCACCCTCTATGGCTGCACTTCAAGGCGAAGCCGTGAGCTACTCCTTGTCTATGAATATATTCTTAATGGAACTCTTGCTGATCATCTCCATGGTCACAGAGTGAAGCAACGATCACTCGCGTGGCCAATCCGCATGAACATTGCTATAGAAACTGCTGGTGCATTGGCTTACTTGCACGCTTCTGACGTAATACACTGCGATGTCAAGACTAATAACATACTCCTTGATCACAATTTTAGTGTTAAAGTTGCAGATTTTGGGATTTCAAGGCTCTTCCCAAATGATGTCTCTCATATTTCAACTGCACCGCGGGGAACCCCTGGCTATATTGATCCAAAGTATCACGAATGTTACCAGCTGACTAGTAAAAGCGATGTTTATAGCTTCGGGGTGGTCCTTGTCGAGCTCATTTCATCAATGCCAGCTGTGGACATGAATAGGCATAGCCAAGAGATTAATTTGGCTAACTTTGCAATAAACAAAATAGTAAAATGTGCATTTAACGAGTTGATCGATCCATCCCTGGGGTTCGATTCAGATACCAGGATTTGGGAAATGACTACTTCAGTGGCAGAGCTGGCTTTTCTATGCTTGCAGACAGATAGGGACATGAGGCCTACTATGATCGAAGTTTTGGATACTCTAAAGGAGATTCAGACTAGTGAATTTGATGATGAGAAGAAAGCTAAAGTAGTAACGGCTCCTCCTTTCCCTGAATCAGAAGATATGTTATTATTGAAGCAAGTCAAATCACTACCTTCACCAAATTCTGTAACTGATAAATGGATTACTTGCTATGATATAAATAATACAAAGTAGTTCAAGTTGTATACCCCCTTTCTTTATGTTTTTGATGTAAATTTTGAGAGACCATGAATGTACTACTTAGAGAAGTTTCTTGAGCTATGTATCTATGAATGAAGGTGATTCCTTTTTTAATCTCATTTTATAAGAGTTCAAGCTATATACACTGGCGGTGGAAAAGCTTTAATTGTGTGTTGGTTGGTTCCTTCCAAGATGTTTAAAAAAGTAAAATGGTTACTTATTATGGACAGGAGGGAGCAAAAAGCTTTTCTGAAGCAATCATCAAATCCTGTGTTCCGGCGACTATGAATGTAACAACAGTAGCAAATGCTGGGAGTGAAACAACTCACCGGAAAAAAAGGGGGGCCTTGAAACTCTTATTAGAGAATGTGAGGCTCGCCGGAGTTTTGCTTCCGGCGAGGTGGGTTGGGGTTTGAAACCGGAGAAACAGACAATTAATTGGAGAAAATGAAAAAGAAAAAGAATAGATGAAATGACGTCCTATGCGTACCTACAATTTGAATGGAAGTACATGACCCTAGAGTGATTTTCATCCGTGTTTTTTTTGCTGATAGGTCAACAACAAGTGGGGTCATGTATAGTGGCGGAAATAGCCCACTTGTTTCTCGAGAAGAGATGGGAAACATGCTCAATATCATTTGATTGAATAGTTGACCCAGCCCCTTGTTGTTTGAAGAAACCCTCCACTTCAATTGGTATTTTTTCACGAAAAGCAGACATGAGATAAGAAATCCAGTGTTTCACTAAGATTTCGAATAGCGGTCCCGAATTCAAGTTGATTCTATTTCGACTCTTCCTCAGAGAAAGACGATCAAACAATTCCCAATCATGGTCCTTGCGTCTTCTTGAAGAATTATGGATTCCTAAACCTAGTAAGGGAAAGCGATTCTACTCCAATTGCATTCATCAGTCTTTTTGTTCGATCTGCCTTGGGTGGGGCGATGAAAAAAGTCTAGTTCCAACCCACCGGAAGGGCATACCTCAAGGGGCACCAATCTCCCCCGGCAAAGATCTATCTGCGCGAAGCCGGAGCTGAAAGCCACTTGACTGTAAGGAGAGGAGCTGAAAGCCACTTGACTGTAAGGAGAGGAGCCGATTTCAGACTCCTCCGGTAGAGCCAACAACCATTCCTTAGGTAAGGGGAAGAAAGAAGATTGGGGAACTCGAAAAGGGTGGCTGCTTCTAGGCAAACCTCCTGGATGTCTCTGCACCCCTACCTCCTTTATCGCAAGGCTGTACGGCGGAGCGAATCCGGAAAGATTGCCTGCAGAATCCAAAGAGTGACATGGCAGATGAAGAACAAAATTCCGTTTGGTAATCCTAATTTTTCTTGTTTGCTATTGGGGGTTATAATACATATCACAGTGTGTATATACATACAATGATAGAAAGAGCCTTTCTTGCTTGTTTAGTAAAGTCAAGCTTTGGCGGTAGGGTTGGGGTGGCTTGCTGGGGCACGAGTGCCCTTACTAGTTTTGGGGCTTTGATTGGCAAAAGCTGTTTTCGCCTTCTAGCCAGCAGTTGCCGGATTAGCCTTCGGACTTTCCTTACCCGCCTTTATTGAGAAAGAAGAGNATCGGATCTGTCAAGAACGAGCTGACGACTACCTTCCACCTTCCCTGTACGAGTAGTGCCTGCTAGGAAAGAGGATAGCAAGTTCCAAATTCTGTCTCGGTAGGACATGTATTTCTATTACTATGAAATTCATAAATGAAGTAGTTAATGGTAGGGTTACCATTATCCTTTTTGTAGTGACGAATCTTGTATGTGTTCCTAAGAAAAGGAATTTGTCCATTTTTCGGGGTCTCAAAGGGGCGTGGAAACNTCTATGAGGAAATAATCGAGTTAGGGCTGTAGCTATGAGTGCTACAGAAGGTCTAACGAGAGGAATGGAAGTGATTGACACAGGAGCTCCTATAAGTGTTCCGGTCGGGGGAGCGACTCTGGGACGAATTTTTAACGTGCTCGGAGAGCCTGTTGATAATTTAGGGCCTGTAGATACTAGTACAACGTCTCTTATTCATAGATCTGCGCCCGCCTTTATACCGTTGGATACAAAATTATCTATTTTTGAAACAAGAATTAAAGTAGTAGATCTTTTAGCCCCTAACTATATAGGTGCGGACTTGCGTACGGGTGACCATCTTATAATTGAAGATAAGCACCGAAAGTCAGAGAAGTGAGGCGTTCGGGACCTATTCCATTTTCTAGTAGTAGTAGTTCGCGCGAGGGACTCTCGCCCTCCTTCCGACTTAGTTAGAAATACCAACTCTAAATAGCTTTAGCATTTCTTGAGTTGAAAAGCGGTATGCATAAAAGTATTTGCCTCCAGGAGGAATCCTAGAATATGGAGTCACAAACTGTCGAGTGGTATTCTCCGCCCCTGTCAAATAAAGTAGAGGGGGAGAACTGGAAGAGAGAAGGAACCAATGACATACTTTATGGAGAAAGGCTTCCATCAGCAGGCCCCCGAACAAGCAGCCTTCGCGCCAAGCAAGAGGAATCTTTAGAATTCCCACTGCTTAACTTTCAATTCGCCTCTGACCATCAAATGAAATGTGAATAACCCGTCCTTAGGATTTTCATAAAAGGAAGTCAAAATATAAAAAAACAAACTCACCAAGAAGTCAAGGGGTGTCATTATATAATATATATACAGTTTTTTTTAAATTACCTAACTAAACAGTATAATCTTCCGATGAAGGGGCGTCGATTGACACCCTTCGGTTGCATGTGGCTCCGCCACTGGTCATGTAACTGAAATAAAATAACAATTATAGACTACAGAACCAAATCTCTTGAAGAATGGAGGATGGTTCTATTATCCACATCACAACAATTGAAGAACATGCATGGTTAGAACTTAGAAGTGTTTAAAACATTTACCTTTTACAAATTGAGGTATCTATTTGAGAACTCGTAGAATTAGAGGGCAGGCATTAGAAATTTGTGCCAGTACGGATGTGAATTTGGGTTACTGTAATAACCCGAAATATTTTTGTATATACTTTAATTATGAAATTAGTGGATTAATTCAATTTATAACTAGTGGGTAAAAGATTAAGTTAGTGGAAAGAAATCTATTATAATGAAGGTAAGATGTGTAGTAATTAATTTTTCAATTCACATTACATGTGGTAGTTGTGTACTCATGGGCCTAGTTAATAGAAGTAAGGTATTGGGCCAGACCATCCAAATTGTTGCCCACCTTGTAGGGTCTTTTGTATCCGTACTCGTTTTTTGTGTCTCATTTTAGCTTATACCCGCTTTGTAAAAAAAATTGCATCCGTACCTGCTTTTTCGCATAACTTCAGCATATGGGGCTGAAGTAGCAAAGGCAATCACGCAAAACTTCAGCATTCTAGTAGACGGGCCTGAAGTAGCTTGCGAACTTCAGCTCTAGAGCTGAAGTTTTTGTCTTTGTAACTGGGGAACTAACTTCAGCTCTAGAGCTGAAGTTTTTGTCTTAGTAACTGAGGAACTTCAGCTCTAGAGCTGAAGTTTTTGTCTTGGTAACTGGGGAACTTCAGTTCTAGAGCTGAAGTTTTTGACTTTGTAACTGGGAACTTCAGCTCTAAAAGTTTTTGTTTTGTAACTCGCGAACTTTAGCTCTACAGTTGAAGTTTTTGTCTTTATAACTGGGGAATTTCAGCTCTAGAGCTGAAGTTTGTAACTGGGAAACTTCAGCTCTAGAGCTGAAGTTTTGTCTTTGTAACTGGAGAACTTCAGCCCCGTATGCTGAAGTTCTTCAGTTTAACTGGCAAACTTCAGCTCAGCGAGAAAACGGGGGCTGAAGTTATTTAAAAAGTGGGTACAAGTTAAATTTTTTTAAAAAGTGGGTATAGGTTAAATGTGGGCGACTAAATAGGGTGCTCCGCGTAATTTTTACCACGTTGTAGTAGGTCATTAGAATATAAAATAAAACAAAAATTAACTAATACAAAAAGAAAGAGCCCTCGTACGGCGCAACAGAGAACTATTGTGAAGATCTTCTGTAGCATTGTTAAATTCCAGGTATGAATACCAAATTTTCATGCATTTTATATTTAACTTTATTGGGAAAGATGGCCAAATAAATTAGATGAACCCATAATTAAAGGTAGACAAATTGATTTAACAATGATTGGATGAAAGGTAATTTCAAGATGAAACAATCTGATGATAACTTTTGCTATATAGTTTCGGTAAAATAATTTTTTTTGTGTAGGAAGAGTAATGACAACCATTAACTTGTATACTAATGAGAGGAGTAAAGTTATGTTATACTGATGATGAATGAGAATATGAAAGGGTGAGAGATGAGGTTGAAAAAAATTGGAACGATGTCACTACTTTTGGAAATTTGTTTGATAAAGTGATGGTGAAATTACTACTTAGAATTCTTATTAACATATTTAATAATAGATTTAGGAGATAAAAGATCTAATGGTTTAAGATAATAATTGGATAATGATTATTCATGGGGTAATCCTATCATAATGGTCAGATTTAATTATTTTGGTATAAGGTACAATGACATTGTTTCGGCTATTTGGTTGATATTCGACTGTGTACTAGTTGTTATTAATTGGACCGAGGATTGATTTTTGAGTTGGATTTATCCTAAGATTATGAAAATTTACCTAAACTAATTAGGACATATTATTCAATATTTTGGATAGCTTGAGGCCATTGAAGGCTTTTTGGTTGATGTTCTAGACGTTACAAGGTTGGAGAACTTCCTACTAGTGAGGTAAGTGAGACTTTAAGCATTGATATTTGCTTTTCTAAAACCCGTTTTAAAAATGTGTTTTTCTGCCTGGTCCATGTGTTGGACAAGCGTGCGCTTGGCAGAATCAGTGGTTATAGACCAGCCGCAAATATATTATTTTAATTGAAGTACAAAAAAAAAATGAAAATATTACTTTATGAGTTGTTTGATAGTTTGATACGGCTGTGCGCCATGAGGTTGAGTTTAATACGGCTGTGCGCCATGAGGTTGAGTTTAATACGGCTGTGCGCCATGGTGTTGAGTTTGATATGGCTGTGCACCATGATGTTGAGTTTGATACGGCTGTGGGCCATGATATTGGGGCATTGTGTATACCTTTGTATATCACCTGAGCATTGTGTATGACTCTTTTGAGCATTGTGTATGCTCTGTTACATATTCGAGGCATGGTGCCGTTGTGAACCCGTGGGTGTGTTGGTAAATTTCTTTCACTGCAATTATGATAAGTCCTTAGTGGGTACTCTTGTTGGTTAATTCTTAAGAACTCTGGTGATACACATATATTGAGTTATTGTATAATTATCATATTTACTATATCATTCCTGTTGTGGTGTGGTTGTATTTTCTAACACTTGTTCCAGAGGTATTTAAAGTGGTGGGTCGAGGATCTTACTGGGTTATATTTACGTATAACTCACTCCTTACCTGCATCTCTATGCAGATACCGTTGCGGGAGATAGAGCTAGTGGCTGACGAGTTCGTTGAGTGGATCCTATTGCTGAGGTGAGCCGCCGCATTATCCGTGGAGGCCGTTGTTTCGGCTCTACCTATCTTATGTCAATTATTTCTTTCGGGTTTGCATGCCCGTCACCTAAACTTCTATTACTCTATTAGATGCTCCACATTCTTAGTATGTAATTTGGGTTAGAGATTTAGTATTTGAGTGCTCTTAGATTATAAATAAATTATGAGTTTAGTCGAATAATTATTTCGTATTTAATAATATTTAATGCGTTTGGACTAGTACATGTTTCTCTCAATGCTTATATAATAGGTTAAGAGTACATGAATTGGTTCGCCTAGCGGGCAGCGTGAACTAGGTGCCAGTCACGTCTAGGGGGTAGTTTGGGACATGACAGTTACTATTTTTTCAATCTTAGTCATAGACTCATAGTGTCTTGGATTCTGGGTGCATTAAGCTAGGGATTAAAATTAATGATTGATTCTTTTTCAAATTTTTGAAGAAGATGGATTGGACATAGTAGCAAATATTTCTACATTACTCTGTATATTCTCCGTTAATCTTGAGAAGCTTTCTTGGTAGTTTCTAGTGACAAAATGAGCAAATGGAATTTTAACCATAAGAAGAAGAAGATTTGAAGCTAAGTATGCAATGTTCTTTTGACATTTTCAGACTATCTTTATGTGCCTTTTAGGGTGTAACAAGAACCTTTTCTTTTGTTTTTCACCTTTGGATATATATCTTCTATTTCAACCATTTTAGTCATCATTTTTGGTAAATTTGGTCCTGAAAATGATCAGAAGTTGCTGTTACTATGCAGAGTCAAGAAGTCAAGTCTTTCTACTGGTGTCAATGCCTACAAAAGCTTATGTGAACATTACTTTTTTCTTCACCTTTCTTTTCTCTAATGAGTCCGACCCTTCTTATACGTTAGTTTGGTCACATATTGTTTCTTTTTGGAAAATTTTACCAATAAGCTAAAGACTAGTAATATAGAAAGTATTTAGAAGTTATGAAACTTGATCCTATAAGATATCTGGTGAGCTAGCTAGCTAGAGTTAAAATTCACAAAACTTCAGCTAGTTTTCCTCTTCTTGCAGTAAGATTCAATATGGCTTTGGCTGCTTCTTTTATTTGCTTCCTTCTATCTCTTCTTCTGATCTTAGTTCAGACAAATGGCAGAAATGATTCAACTTGTCCAAAGTCATTTTCATGTGGAAATCTTACTGACCTGAGCTTTCCTTTATTTCTTTCCCCACATTCTGACTGTGGAATTGTGTCCATGTCTGGCTGTGATGCTAAACCATTTCCAAGAATCCAACTGCTTCCTGGAGGAGATTGGTATTATGCTTTAGAGAAGAAATATTCATCAATATGGCTTGGGGACCCGAAGTTTCAAACGACATTGAGGCAACACAAGTGCCAGGCTTTTAAAAAAGATTTCTCCCTTCCAATCTCTCCTTCTGTTTCTTTCTATATGATTAATCTTTACAACTTCTTCAAATGCAACAGCACCAATAATAAGATCAACGATCATTTTGCTGGTTATAAAATGTACAATGGCTGTAAAGGCTTCAGCATATACTACAGGCTTCCCGGAGATGATAATGTTAAAGACATTCCAGCAGGCAATCTTCCTACCGACTGTTCACTTATCAGATTGCCATTTCACTCGGTATCAGGAGACGGTGATTTGTTTGACTTGTTAGGTCCCGAAATTCAAGTAGAATGGAAACTCTCTGAGGACTGTAACCGATGCCACTATGGTGGAGGTCAATGCCAGACTGATAAAACCAACAGATTTTATTGTCACAAAGGTAGACATCTCCCAAATAATTTATACTTTCAAAGCCAATTACATGTTTCTTGTTTCCCATCACATATTGATAATATATTTCGTAACATTGTCCCCCTTTTGTAGATACAAACACAACTACAAGTAGTAACGATCAAAGAAAAGAATCAACTGGAAGAAATACAGTGGAGCTGATTCTCGGCACAGGTAGTAAAATATATTTAATTAATAGCTGCCATGTTATTCTTATTGCAGAATTTTCATGCATATCATTTAAATTTTCATAATTTTGTATAAGCTCAAAACCTTTAACTCGCGATAAAGAAATATAAAGAAGAGACTTAAATTATTAAGGCAACACAAAGTGTATGGATACTGTAGTTAAGGGAAAATTCCTTCTCCTCGCTATTTCTTTTTTCTTGTCCAAAATAAAGACATGGAATTACTGACTTCTCTTCCAGTTTTTGGTGGAGTAGGATCGGTGATGATAACTTGTGTAGTTGTATACTTTATCTGGCGTTACAAGAAGAGTAAATATAGCCCATCCCACTTCCTCTCAACAAAGAAACTATCAGATATTTTTAATGACGATGTTGAGGGAGGCAGTATATTCTTCGGTGTCCCAGTCTTCCCTTATTCAGAACTTGAAGAGGCCACAAATGATTTCAATTCCTCGAGAGTACTTGGAGATGGAGGTTTTGGAACTGTTTACTATGGTGGGAAACTTCCTAATCCAACTGATCTATGCTTCAACAATTTCTTCTTTTTGCTAAATCTTGTCCATCAATGAACAGGAAAACTTAAGGATGGACGAGAGGTTGCTGTGAAGCGCCTCTACGAGCACAACTGCAAGCGAATGGAGCAGTTTGTAAATGAAATTGAGATCCTTACTAGACTAAGGCACAACAATCTTGTCACCCTCTATGGCTGCACTTCAAGGCGAAGCCGTGAACTACTCCTTGTCTATGAATACATTCCTAATGGAACTCTTGCTGATCACCTCCATGGTGACAGAGCGAAGGGCGGATCACTCGTGTGGCCAATCCGTATGAACGTTGCCATTGAAATTGCTGGAGCATTGGCTTACTTGCATGCTTCTGACGTAATACATTGCGATGTCAAGACTAATAACATACTCCTTGATCACAACTTTAGTGTTAAAGTTGCAGATTTTGGGATTTCAAGGCTCTTCCCAAATGACGTCTCTCATATTTCAACTGCACCCCGGGGAACCCCTGGCTATATTGATCCAAAGTATCACGAATGTTACCAGCTGACTAGTAAAAGCGATGTTTATAGCTTCGGGGTAGTCCTTGTCGAGCTCATTTCATCAATGCCAGCTGTGGACATGAATAGGCATAGCCAAGAGATTAATTTGGCTAACTTTGCAATAAACAAGATAGTAAAACGTGCATTTAAAGAGTTGATCGATCCATCCCTATGGCTCGATTCAGATACCAGGATTTGGGAAATGACTACTTCAGTGGCAGAGCTGGCTTTTCTCTGCTTGCAGACAGATAGGGACATGAGGCCTAGTATGGTTGAAGTTTTGGATATTCTAAATGAGATTCAGACTAGTAAATTTGACAATGAGAAGAAAGCTAAAATAGTAGCAGCTCCTCCTTTCCCTGAATCAGAAAATCTGTTACTGTTGAAGCAAGTCAAATTACTGCCTTCACCAAATTCTTTGACTGATAAATGGTTTACTTGCTCTGATATAACTAGTACAACTAGTTAAAGTTCTATAATCCCTTTCTTTATGTTCTTGAGGTAAACTTTGAGAGACTATGTATGTAGTACTGTGAGAAAATTGTTGAACTATGTATCCATGAGTGTAAGTGATTCAATTTTAGTTTCATTACATAAGAATTTAACTTATATACATAGGCAGTGTAATGAAGTTTTACTCTATTTGTGCAGTTTAACATGTTTCAAGCTTATCTAGTTTATTTTTCGGCTTGTCATATCATATTTCTTATAAATAATTACTTACTTGTTATTGCATGTAACTTAACCAACGTATATGGATATTATAACACTTTTAGTACACATATATTAAATTCTTTAACTAATTATTAATTCTAGGGTAAATGTCAAAATTTGTCCTTGTATTATCTAAAATGCCCAATTTTGTTCTCTATTACACTTTTGGTCTACTCATATCCTTGCCGTTAACAAATCGTCGCGTAATTCCGTACCATTAACGGAGTTCCAATATGAAATGAATGGACTCCTTGTGTCCAAATTTTTTGCCGAGAAAGGTATAAATTTACCCCTCAACTTTGGACTATGGTTTGAAATTACGAAGAAGGTTCAAAAATATCCTTTTACTATTCAAAAATGTTCTTTTATACCCTCCGTTATACTATTAGTTCACTATAGCCCCGACGTCATAGAATTGGTGCAAAAATACCTCTCTATCATTAGGGTCTTCCTCCATGGCAACATATCTTATGTGGCTTGGTGGATGATACGTGTCATACCACCTTAACACATTTATTCTATTTTATCCTTGCCTAACTGCTTTTCTTCCACCGCCACCTCACTCTTCTAAACCGTCATTCTTTCACCAAAAATCAAACTAAATCGAAAATTTTGAATTTAGGTTTCATTCTCGAATTTGACCTTGACACTGCTGATCGGGTGCGGACCTATGGTTAAATTATACATGGAGAATATTTGAAATCTTAGTTCAAAATTCCAGATTACATCAATCTGCAAAAAGGGGAAATGAATAAAGAACTCAACTTAAAGCCGGATCCGATAAATCTAGTGGACTTTGGAATGAAGACTTACAGTAAAGACTCACAAAGCCCTTATATTCATCAGACTTGCAAATCCTAATGCTTATATTTTTTTTTGAAGAAGGTAGTGGTGAAAGAAGAAATAGGACACGAGTAAAATAGGATGGGTGCGACGAGGTGGCATGCCACGTGGCATTCACACCACCACATTCAATAATGGTGACAAAGGGTATAAATGAATATTCTCGAATAGTAAAGGAGTATTTTTGAACCTTTTCCGTTGAAATTATCGTGAAGTTGGAGTTTCGTTAACGTCAAGGGCCAAAACGAGACTTTTTCCTAACTGCAGGGTAATACTAGACCAAAAGTTTAAAGGAGGACAAAATTATTCGAAATTGTTGGATCATAGTACAAGGGCAAATTCGACCATTAACCTTAATTCTATTTCCCGTTCTGGCTCTAACCAATGTTTGACCTGTCAAAAAAAAAAAAAAAAAAAAAAATTCCACCTCTATAATCATGTTTCATTGAACAAAGATTTTATATGTTTCCCCTTTTATTTAATGGTTTATTCTGATGAGATCACATTCAAGCAAGTTTAGTCTCAAAGTAAACTACAGCTTTATATTCTTAAGGAAATTGCAATATAATAAGTTTAGCTGTCACCACTTGTTCTCAGAAAAATACAATGGAGTAGAAACCCAGGCATAGACTCATTCAAAAGTACATTCTGGAATTGATATAAATGATTATTTTGAGGAGTCAAATTATTGTAAGTCTTTTTATTCGGCTAGCTACAGTTGATTTCTTATTTAAATTTGCAGCCTTAAATGTCCCCACTGGGTTTGGCTTTTATTTTATTTTTAAATTTATATATTTTTTAAATGCCTGTTTCTTGAATTATTGGTACAAGATAAGAAAGTCCAAAGTCAAGTATAAGAGGGATTCAGAGTGAACATAAGAACATTTTTGGTACTCATATTTTGTCTTATAACTTTTCTATATTTGTATGTTACTTGTTGAAGTTTAGAGTTAGAATAATGGCTGCGATATTATTTTGTGCTATGGTTTTGTTGTTTCATTTGCTTATCTTCAACTTAGTTAAAAGTGAGAGTAAATCTTGTCCAAAAGAGTTCAATTGTGGAAAGCTTGGAAATATGAGTTATCCATTTTCAGAATTCAAGAAACCTCATTGTGGATTATGCAAGATTGATTGTAATAACACTCTTCAAAATCCTAAAGTTGAGATTGAGGGAGAGTTATACAATGCTAACAAGAAGTGGATTTTGGTTAACAGTATCGATCTCTCGGATCCAATTCTTGAAGTTTATTTAGCTAACAGAAGTTGCAAATCCTTTGAAAGGAATCTATCTTTTCCAAATTCTCCTTCTGTTTCATTTGGAGTGTTCAACAATATCACTTTGTTCAAATGCATGAATAGCAGTATGGAGATTGATGGTTATTTTCGGAGTTATCAGAATTACTCGAATTGTAATGGCTTTAGCTTATACTATCATAAACCAAGAACAAATCAAGCTCATAGTGTTCCAACTGGTGTTCTTCCTGCAAATTGTGTAGTTATTCGATTGCCTTTGACGTATCTTTCGCCTTCAGGACCAATTCCTAGTGATTTGTTTGATCTATTAAGTTCAAAGTTCAAGTTAGATTGGGAAGTGTCAAGAGATTGTTCTGATTGTGTCTATAGAGAAGGGCAATGCCAAAGTGACAGCAAAAACCTCTTCTTTTGCTCCAAAGGTATTATTGCATAGATAATGCTTGTCAGTTGTAGAAGGAGAATTTTGGCGTAACTGGTAAAGTTGATGACATGTTATATTGCTCGGACTCTCTGAAAACGTTAGAGGTGCGTGTCGGATCCTTCAAAAATAGTGCATTTTTGGAGGATCCGACACGGTGCGGCGCCATTTTGGAGGGTCCGCGGAACATAGCTGCCATGTGATCAGGAGGTCAAGGGTTCGAGCTGTGGAAACAGCCTCTTGCAGAAATGCAGGTTAAGGCTGCGTACAATAGACCCTTGTGGTCCGACACTTCCCCAGGCCCTGCGCATAGCGGGAACTTAGTGCATCGCGTTTCCCTTTTAATGCTTGTCAGTTGCTTGTTTAGATCTTATTTCAATTTTGGAAAGGATTTTAAATTTCTGTTATTTGGCACCTTCCAATATGTTTAATATGTCAATGTGTGCATTGCTTTAAGTCTTATTGTTACTAATTAATCTATCATTTTTGTTTTCTGCAGTAGCAAAAAGAAATTTGGGACTGGTTTTAGGCACAGGTACATGTCTATAATCAATAAATATCCTATTGTTCTGCTCAAACTTAGAATTCTTTTATATGTTGAAAGGCAATTATGTATCCATTTTCAATACCACAATTGTAAAATGTAACTTGTGTAGTATCTCATGTGCTCTGCAGTGCTTTGTGGTTTCTTGATCATAGCAATCAGCATTGTGATCCTTATAATCTGCTGTTGCAAGAAGGGCAATAGAAGTTTTGCGAATATTCTTCCGAGAAGCACCCCTTCTGAGCCCTCAACACGAAGCTACGAGTTAGACAGCGGGTTCTTTGGCGTTCCTGTCTTCTCTTATGCTGAACTTCAACAAGCTACCATGAATTTTGATTCCTCTAGAGAACTTGGAGATGGAGGATATGGAACAGTATATTATGGTAAGAAACTTTTTAGAAGCAACCCTCAATTCAATAATGCAGGTATCTAGCCATCAGTAGCGGAGCCAGGATTTTCATTACGAGATATCAAAATTTAAAGAAGTAAATACACAAATATGTCAAGAGGATTTAATACATAAAATGCATACATAAACGGTGTCAATTAGTTATGTGGCTCTGCCACTGCTAGCCATCATTTTTTTCATTTTCTTGATGCTAATTGTTGTATGCTACAAACTAGGGAAACTTCAGGATGGAAGAGAAGTTGCAGTAAAACGTCTGTACGACCACAATGCTAGGAGAAAGGAGCAGTTTATAACTGAGATTGAAATCCTAACAAGGTTAAGGCACAAAAATCTTGTTTCTCTTTATGGTTGCACGTCTAGACTCAGCGATCAACTTCTACTCGTTTACGAGTATGTCCCTAATGGAACGATTGCTGATCACTTGCACGGTCATAAGGCGACGGATGGCTCACTCACATGGCCTATTCGCATGAAAATTGCTATTGAAGCTGCTAGTGCTCTGGCTTATCTGCACGCTTCTGATATAATCCACCGGGATGTGAAGAGTAACAACATACTACTTGATCAGAACTTCAGTGTCAAAGTCGGAGATTTTGGGCTTTCAAGACTTTATCCGAATGACATTTCTCACATATCAACTGCACCTCAGGGTACCCCTGGATACGTCGATCCAAAGTACCACGAATGTTACCAGCTTACTGATAAAAGTGATGTTTATAGCTTCGGAGTAGTCCTCGTTGAGCTGATATCATCAATGCCTGCAGTGGATTTCAGCAGACGTAACGAAGAAATCAACTTGTCTAACTATGCAATAAACAGGATTTTAAGGTGTGCAATCGACGACTTGATAGACCAATCTCTTGGTTTTCATTCAGATGCAGAAGTTAAGAGGATGACTACCTTAGTGGCCGAGCTATCTTTTCGATGCTTGCAACTCGACAAGGACATGAGACCTTGTATGGTTGAAGTACTAGAAACATTGCAAGAGATTCAGCAAGGTGAGTTCAAACATGACAAGAAAATAGAAGTCCCTCTTTCACCTGAATCAGAAGACCATGTATTATTGAAGAAAAACAAGATTCAAACTTCACCAAATTCTGTAACTCAAGTGTGGACTAGTGACTCTAGTACAAGTACTACCACTAGTAGATGAGATTCATATGCTTTTTTCTTCTTTCTTTTTTTGTTTCCTAGTTCATGTTGATAATCAGAAATACACAGAAAATTGAGCCAAGTCATAACATTAACTGAATATTAGTAGGTACTTGTTTCATGCTCATTGTTATATTGCTGTCAAAATGTTTCCTATTCTGAATTAACTCATTCAAAATTGGAACTGAAGGCAGTCCGGTGCACGAAGCATCCCGCGTTTATGCAGGGTCCGAGGAAGGGCCGCACCTTAAGAGTGTGTGATGTAGGCAGCATACCCTGATGCAAGCAACAGTGGCTGATTCCACGGATCGAACTCGTGACCTATAGGTCACACGGAGACAACTTTACCGTTGCTACAAGGTTCCTTCCAGAAATTGGAATTGAAGTATATCAGAAATAATGTTTAAACAAATATAATTACATCAATCCTCTTCTCTTTTCCTAGCCACTCAAAAATAACTTTAACAATTTGCAGTATCATCATAGTCATCATTATATTTCACCATCATAAAAAGGGACTATTGCTGCTAATTTTGTCTGTGGATGTTGACTTCAAGTTACATGAAACATATCCAAACTTACCACGAAAAAAGAAGAAAAATATCAAAAAGTGTTTTTATAAATAAATTTTGGATCATAGGGTTATTTCAGTTGTCACATCGAGAAAAGAAGAACCGGAAAATTATTAATATGCGGAATCAAGACACTTGCCTTATAAGCCCATTATTTCTGAATGCAGGTTGTTGATGGCTCGACCAGGGAATCCAGTCGTCAGCCATAGCTACAGGGATCATAATCGGGTGGCAGACCTCCTAATTAAAGTGGGAGCAGAGATGGAGCTTCTTGACAAATCAAGGATTTTGGTAGTTTCTCTGGTGTTTGCTAGTGATGCAGCATCGACAGACATCTTAGGAACTACATTTGATAGAAAAATTACATAATGTAATATTGCTAATATTTTTGGATCCAATGTTGGCCACCTGGACAACTCTATAAACATGATTATGATGTAATTATTGTGAGCATGTTATTTTTACCCTATAAAATTATTCCCACAAAATTAATAAATAAATTAGTCCTATTTATTTCTAGATTTTTTTAAAGGATTTTTTGGTATTCATTTGGAATTATTTGCAGTTTAGTTGCATTTTTCATTTTAAAGTTATGAAAATTAACAAAATTATTTAAATCTTCATCATCTTGCATTATTAGGTTTTTAAATTTAATTTAATGCCTAATTGCATAATATAATTACATAATTAAAAAGAAAAGCGCAAAAATTGTTATTTTGACTTCTTCTTTTTTAAATTTCAATGATTAAAACTAGTAATTTTTCTTGTTTAAACTTAAAAATCGACTAATTATATAAATAATACCAAATAGATAAGTAGTGTAATTTTATATAATTTAGGGCTTAATTAAATTAGTTAGAATTTAAAAATTAATTAATTAAGAGACTAATTAACCTAAAAAACTGGATTGGATTAAGTCTTTTAAAACCAAGCCTAATTCCTAACTTAACCAAAAACACCCCAAGCCCAAAACCCTTGAACCGGCCAGCCCCCTTACCCCCTAAAACGACGCCGTTTGGGCGACCATCAATCCAGGTCGTTGATCTTCTAATGATCTAACGGCCCGGAACTCCCTTTCCCCCAAGTATTTATATGTCCAAACTCTCTCTTACCCCCCTCATTTCACCTTCCCTCCTCTATCACTCCACTCTCTCCCTAGACGCCCCCAAAACCTAGCGCCGCCTCAACTCCCACCTCCCAAAACCCTAGCCGCCATCATATACCCTCCCACGCTGCTGCCGTAAATCACCTAAAGGCGGCAGCGAAGCCTAAACTACCCTAAAACCACCTCAAATCAACCCTATACTCATCCTAAAGCCCATCTCATAAATCCTCACCCTCAAAACCCCACAAGAAACCAACCAATCTGAACCTCAAAAATGGCCGAAAACTCAACGCCGCCCTAACCCCGCCGCTAGAAATCGCCTATGGGGCGGTGAACCTCTAAACTCACTCAAAATAATCCCATACCCTCCTTTCATCCTCCTAAACCTCATCTTATCAACCAAATCCCTAAAACTTTCACCAATAATTATAGATCTTAGATCTAGGGTCTCCAAAACCCTAGGTCTGTCAAAATCCCCCTAGCCGCTAAAAAATCCTCCTGTCAAGATCTCCCATCAACGATCTCAGATCCCAAATGAGATTCTTGGAATGAGGGTTTTTTCACGATTAGATCTACCTTTTTTACAAGTTTTTCTATTTTTCTGTTATTTTCCCCATTTTCTTACCGTTTTTTTAGTTGTGTCTATTTTTATTGTTGTATTCTGTTATTATTATTGTTAGTTATTTATGTTAAAATTAATTAACTAATTAAACATGACTTAATTAAAGTAATATATAAAATCAGTGTAAGTATATTCTGTTAGTTTTACTTTTCCGCTTTTTTTAATTAATTAAATGGACTTATTAGATAAAGTGAAAAAAAAAAGTAAAAAAAAAAACAATGTTAATTTATTTATTAACATTCTGTATTTTTTATCCTATATTAATCTTGCATTTTTTTTGTTAAGCATTTACTGTTTATTTATTTATTGTTATTATTAATCGTTTATTTTCTTTATTTAATTATTGGGTAAAATTAGACCTCACTAAGTTGGCCCGTTCCCTTTGGTTCATAAAATTGGGCCTGACTGAATAAGACATGCCCATAGCTTTAAAGCTTAAGAACCAAGGCCAAGAGTCACCTGAATCGAGCCCAGGACCAATCTGGTTCCGAAGGAAATCCAAGGCCCTTATGGGTCAAATGTGGAAATCCTAAATTCTGAAATTCTTCAGAAATCACTAGAACCTTCTAGAATAGGGACAACTGTCCCAATGCTGAGTAGGAAAAAATGATAAGATCCAAAAATATCCAGAATCTGGACACTTTTCCATTTTCTGAGATAAGGAAGATACTAGAAATAAGATAGCTGTCCATTTCTGTTAAGAAGATGCCATTTTTCCTAATTTATAGGGAATTATGGCAGATTCTTTGTATCTTAATTCTAATCCCTTTTCACCACCTCACTCTATAAATATACTCTTCCCTTTTCATAAAAAAAGGAGGAGAACAAATTTTGATAGTCATCATTATACACAGAAATCTTTGCACGGCCTAATAAATTTCCTTTCACTTTTTAAGGGAAAAACCTTTTTCTGAAAATCAGTCTTGATATTTCAGAATCAGAGAAAAATATCTTCCTATTTTTTAAATCTGATTTTCATTGCTGCTGCTTTGCTTCAAAGTTTGTCCAGAGACTTATTTTCTTACTTATTTCGTTTCTCTTGTTGCTGTCAAGGTACTCCTTTAACAATTTAAATTTCCATTCGCTTGTTATGATGTTTCATTTAATGTTTATAAAAGTATGTGGTTAGTTTGAATGTAACCTTATGTTTAAGCTCAGTTATCACATAAATAATATTGGTAGGGTTATATATATTATGTTTAAATTCATGAAGGGTTAATTATTCACATTGTTTAGGCCATTTAAGTTTTAGTAATCGTATTGTTAAAGTGTCAGCAAATTATAAAATCAGTTTAAAGATTTTTTTGTTCATGAGATATGTATGTCCTTATGCAGTAGTAAAATAAGGGAAAATTAGTCCAGAAAATTTGTTTAAGTAATAACAAGCAGATTTTATTATTACTGTTCAGCTAGCCAAAGCAAAAAATGTAATAATTTCACTTTTATTACATTTGCTTATGCCATAGATCCGTTTAATACATTAGCTATTAATTATATTGTTTTTGAATGGTTAAATGTAGTAACTCAAATTTATATGAAACTGGTTGTTCACAAGGCAATTGATATGACAGACCTTAATACAGTTTTAAGCTCAAACCAATTGAGTCACTGGAACTGTATTTTAGATTTTAGTCTTTGAATTAAGCAAACACTTTGATTAGATATAATCACTTTAAGATTTCCAAACACAAATGAGTCTTAAACTCGGCACTCTAAATAGAAGACTTAGGCAAATAAGTAGGAATCTTATCCGAATTTAACCAAATTTTGATTTGTTTTATTCAAAAACCCTTTTACTTCTGTTTTAAAATATAAAAAAAATATAGGTAAAATTTTACATATGTCTTTACAATTTTTAATTTCAAATTCATTCAAACAAATATGCATTGGGCCAGAGTCATTCAGACTCATTACTAGGCCCAAAACCTTTTGAATCACGTGTGTCTTTGTTAATTGAATGGTTAATTGGGTCAGAGTCTAATTGGACCCATACATGCCCAAATTCTTTTCAAATTGATTCAGTAGTATAGTCCAAATAATGGACAATATGATCTTGGGCTAGCGTCCATTTGGACTCAGTCCTTATCAGGCCTCAAACTTTTAAAAGATCTGGGCCTGATAGGCAGTTCATACATAAGCTTCCCTATTTGATAAATGCAAATGTATTACATTAGTGATGAACCTTTACACCTAGATATACGATATAGGATTAGAGACATAAGCATGACTTTAGGTACTCATAATTAAACTAATTTACAATTACGTACACGCATGCGTGACATAGTTGTGATACCAAAACAAACCAAGGTACATGTTCGCGTGACCATGGTCAAACACTCTAAGTAAATAAAATGCCTTAATCAAACACTCGTAGAATTGCTTTAGGCATGGATTTTAAACTACTATCGTGATTGCGTACATGTCGCATGGCGTGATCCTGATTTTCAAATAAATTCAAGGTACGTGTTCGCGCGACTTTCACTATTTTTCTTAAATAAACAAAATGGTGTGAGTTGTGTACACGTACGCGTGATATGATTTTTGACTCACCAAACTAAATGGGTATATGCACGCGTAACTCGCATTAAGGTAATCCTTTAGATAAATCAAGTAGTTAAAAGTGATAAAGGATAAATACACAAGAATTAGTAATTAGATAAAATAAGCCAGATATATATCATTAAGCGATCGTGCTAGAACCAAGAAATTCAGGAGTGCCTAACACCTTCTCCCGGGTTAACAGAATTCCTTGTCTGGTCTTCTGGTTCGCAGACTTTTAACGGAGTCAAATTTCCTCGATTTGAGATTTTGAAATAAATTGTGACTCGGCATACCGTAAATAAATAATTTCAAGTGGTGACTCTGAAAACTAAATTAAATAATCCCAAATTCGAATAATCTCACTTAAATTAGAAAAACCCCTTATCCCATCCCCTCGGAAAAAAAGAGGTGTGACAGCTCCGATGACTCTACTGGGGATCGAACCCTGAATATCTGGTTCAGGGTTCAAGAATTCGAGCTTTTTAATATGATTTTTATTCGGATTTATTAATTGTGATATTACTGTGTTTTGTGGGCCTAATGTGCTATTTACTACTCATTTACCGCTTTAATATTATTTGAATTATATTTAAACTGCCTTCTTACTCCTCCCTTCTGAGTCTTCTAAAAATTGTGCTCACGTTCGCGTGGTCCGCTTTTCTGTTAAAGGTCGTACCAAATAAGAAACGATGATGGATCAGCCACTAGGCCGGGTAGACTTTCATGCTCCCGATACGTTGCTCCTATCTCGGCTTAAGTTGTCCGCTTGGGTAAGCAATTTCTAGAACACATCCCCAGGTTTAAACCTAGAATAACAATGCCTCATGCCGGATCCCTAGTAGGAACACTTATTTGCATCACGTGCATTTGACTTAAGGGACTCAACACAGGGGTTGGGTCCGTCTAGGACATGTGTATCCAAAATGAAAGACTATCCTGATGCATCTTACCTGCTACGTGTGCATTTATTTGTTTCGGCTTGTGTGTTGACTGGCTAAAGGAATAAAAACAACAGAAAAACCAAGAGTGAGGTAGAATAGAAAATTCACTCTAGCTCGGAAAACCCATGTATTTGAAAATGCCTCGGAACTCTGCCAAAATGTATTTTAAAAAATGAAAGTGTGTCAATATCATATTTTTCTAATTGTGTCAAAACAGACCGAACTACGCGGGTCTGATTCTCACCGGGTGAGATACATAGGCAAACCTCATCGGTACCGACCCTAATTTTTCCAAACAACAAATAAAGTACGTCTACTGGTCAAAAATAAAACTGACCCAACTTCGGATTAAGTCATGCGCCGTTCTTGCCGGAATAGCTTTAGAACACCTTACATTGTCGAAGGGCAATTCTCGCTAAGAGCGGACATGTCTGTCAATAAATCATCACTTTTTCCAGAAAAGTGCCTTACTTCGGCCTCAAAACCTTATTCAAAAGTAAGAAGGGGCCACTATTGCAAAAATGACTGTTTTGGTCGATGTTGCACAAATAGCCACCTTTAGGTGATTTTTCTTTAAAAAAAAAAAAATTAAACTGGTCTTTGCAAAAAGAGTCTGCTGGTCTTGTCTTTCAAAATTAGAGTCAACCTTAACCTACCCGCTCACAGGTACAGAATGAATACCATTCAAAATCTACCATTGAACGCCGTAGAGCAAGCTCCACTACAACTCTAAATGTGGTGGTATGATCTAGACAAAGAGGGTCAAGACTGGGTAGTCGAACATCTAGGTGCTCTTACTGACATCATGAAAGTTAAGCCACGCAATGATCTAATCAAGGCTTTAGTGACCTTTTAGGATCCTGTTCGTAATGTCTTCCGCTTCTCAGACTTTGAGCTCACCCCCACCTTAGAGGAAATAGCGGGGTATACAGGTTTTGGTCGGGGTTTGAGAAATCAACAGCTTATCTTCCGAGGCCTATGTTAGTGTGCCGTTTCTTTGATATCATGAACATCAGTAAGCAAATAAGAAAGAACTTTGTGATCGAGGGTTGCTGCTCATTCTACTACCTGTACTCCCGGTATGGGCATCCAGAGGGGTTCGAAACACATGAAAAAGGGTTGAACAACAAACAAAACAAATACTTGGAAAGTTCACCATCGTTTCTCCTTCATAGTGGCATTTTTGGGTGTCATGTTTTTTCCAAATGAAAAGGGGACATTTTATATCTGTATGGCTAGGATTTCCCAAGTCCTAACTGCCAAGGGAGATCACACGCTCGCTCCACTAATACTGTCAGATATCTATCGGGCATTGACACGGTGTAAGTCAGGGGTGACATTCTTAGAAGGGTGCAACATTCTTATACAAATATGGCTAATTGAACACCTTCGCAATCATCCAAAATTCATGAGCTACGGTCCAAGAAAGAGCAACTTCATAGAAATCTATGAAGAAAGAGCAAACAATTACAACTCCCCGGAAGAGGTTGAAGCTTAGATCATCCACTTAAGAGCTTTAAAGGCAAATCAGATTGAGTGGACTCTAGGATGGCTTCAGGTGGACTCTAGGATGGCTTCCGGTGAGGGAAGTTATATATATCAGCCACAAAGAATTATTTGCTATTAATGGGCCTGAGAAGTGTCCAACCATATGCACCCCAAAGGGTCCTGAAACAACTAGGAAGATATCAAATAGTATCTGAGGACGAAGACTTGAGTGTCCAAGTTATTGAGCTACATCCAGAAGCCCCACTTCCCGAAGCCCCACTTCCCGAAGCTTTAATTCAACAAATCTAGAATGGGTGCCGATACTTGAAAGAGGATACTCAAGTACCTGATCTTGCCAAAGGCGAAGTGGATCCGAGCTATGCCGCATGGTTTGAGAAAAGGACTTGCATTGATAAGGAACCAGAGCCCGAGCCAGAAAGGCTCGCCAAAAGGCCTCATGTTCAAGCATTTGATGACAAAATCCAAGAACATTCGTCCTGGGGAGAAAAAAAAGAGAAATATCAATCCATTATTCATACCTTGGAGGAAAAATTGAGAAACCTCGCATTTAACAATGACTTACAGGCACATGTGGCTGAAGGTGAAAAGAGACAATTAACCCGAGGGAACGAGGTGCTCCGAGCCCAACTCCGGAATATAAGGATAGCCACCGAAACGCATGTAAGAAGCGAGAGGGATGAAAATATCATCAACAACTTAAGGATGAAGGTCCACGACTATGCAACTGACTTGATTAAAACTGAAAGGGATTTTTTAGATGCTCAAACACAATTATCCAAGGGATCAGAGGAACATGCCCACTATTTGAGACAGAAATATAACAAGGAAATAGCCATTCTGAAAGAAAAGTTGTTTTCCCTCGGGAATGAAATGGTGCAGCAAACTAAAGATTTTAAGACAGCAAAAGAGCGTTGCTACACACTAATTCGCCAACTAGAGGAAAGCATACAACAACTATAAGACCAAAACAACACAAGTGCACAAATGTTGGAAGCCCGGGCACAACAAATTGGGCGTCTGCTTCAAGAGAAAGGAGTCATTAGGACTAGAATTAAGGAAATAGCTAACTATGTCGTGATGAAATGTCATGAGTGTGAAGATATGACTAGGTCCGTGTTTTTCTCTCCTTTGTCCACCAGGTGATGGATGATTTGGACCGTATCCAAGAAGACATTGCGCGCAGGCCCGCGCAAAGACCAGCCAATGCCCCACATGCTCCAAGAAGACCAGTAGAGGCCCTCATGTACTCTTGATTATCCGATTTTCGAGTCTGTACTTTACTGCTTTCTAGAGTTTTAAATTGTTTTGTCGTTTGTTTTGAGTCTGTATTTTTTTTTTACAGTTCCCTGTAATGAAAAACCAAAAAGAGATATATTTATTAATGAAATGAAAAAGGCACTTTGCTACCTTATATCTATTCCCTAAACTACGTAATGATCTGATTCATGCGGCATCATGATACGTAGGCAATCCACGTAGGATTCGATCATAACCCTAAAAGAAAAGTTGATAAAATAAAAGAGGGAGACAATAAAGCTGGGATGAAACACACAGTCGTCACAAAACATCTTAGAAAACGTTTGACTGCTTAGGTGCATTGCATCCCCAATATGCGATTCCCTAGTTGTTAAATATCTCAAACTAGCCAGTTTGTTGTGTGCTGTCAAGATCAATGTCCTATTTTTAGGTGGTTGGTTTTGTGGTGGTATTCTGGCTTCACACCCTTATTTCACGAGATCAAAAGGAAGTATCGCAATGGATTCAGAGAGTCATCTATCTATCATTGAGTCCGAGGATAACCCTGCATCGGTTATCCTACAACCGGAGTTAGCAACTCCTGAGGAGAATAGAAGGCTAAGATGTCGCATTCTAGAAATGTGGGATGCATGGTCCAGCGACAGGGAACCACCCAATACTATCCCTGGCTTCCCCGAGTTGATCCCAAGGACAGGAGGAACTACCAATAACTCTATCCTAGTAACTAATCCATTCCTTCCATTTGGGTACCCCACTATGACAACAAACTTCACTGGAATTCCTTCTGAGGTTTGCCCTCAGGCACCATCTTCAGGAATACAATCTACCGTGTTCACAGCACCACCAACCACTAGTATGGCATAACCAACACTGCCTCGACAAAGCTTCGAACTATCAACCTTCACTTTCCAAGCTCCCCGATTCCAATTGTACACTGCTCAAGTCACCCCAAATTCCTATCCTCAGCACCCACAATTTGAATCTCCCGTAGAACAGGAGAGAGTCATGAGGAATCCTGAACAAGAGGAGATAGCATGAAAAATGAAAAGCATCGAGAAAAGCCTCAAGAATATACAGGGCCTGAGTGGACAAAAAAGTGTGTCATATGCTGATCTGTGCATGTTCCCTCATGTGCATTTACATGTGGGATTTAATACGCCAAAGTTCGAAAGATATGACGAGCATGGAGACCCGATTGATCACTTAAAGCGATATTGTAACCAGTTGAAGGGTGCTTGTTGGTTGATTTCCCAATGCACACGCAAGTGTACGTGGTCGACAAGTAATATAG